>JAJOOF010006042.1:0-46609 GCA_029582545.1 Solanum lignicaule
AAGAGAAATAATAAGTATTTTTCGTGTTCAATTTACGTACATTAATGATAAGAATATTTTGATAATAGAATATTTTAAATTTTAAGATTAATCAGATTGTTTACTTTATTTACTTAATATTGCTATTCTTTTGTTTGAAATAAGAAGTTAAGAATCGGAACACATGAAAAATCAATACATTAATTAGAGAAGTAAAATAAATTTAAGTAGATTAATATTTAGAAAGAGATGACAGAAATAGCAAATGATTAATAGTAATTTTAAAAATTATGAATAAATTTTGGAATAAGATTAAATATCTGGATGAGGAAATCAATATGATATGTAATGATCTATGTATTAAAATATCATGCTAATTTAGCATTTAATTCTAAATATATTTTTTTAAAACAGAGAAAATGCATTTATGTTTTTAGATTATTTGAAATTTTTTCACTAAACTGATAAAAATACAAAAATACTTGTTCCTATAAGTTATTGTGCATGAAAAAAGAGAACCAAAAACACATTTGTATCATGCTAAAAAAATTATGTTCATTAAGACAAATTATGCATATATAGAACTTCATGTAATAGTGAAACATGCTTCTTAGTTCTAATTTTTATGTATGATTGATAAATAAAAAATATTAATCTCTCTGTTTCAATGTGTTTGTTCTATATTGACTTGGCATGAAGTTTAAGAAATTATAGAAGATTTTTTAATCTTGTAATTTTAAATTTTAAGTGAAATATAGTAAATGTCTTTTAATTTTGTGATCTTAAATATGTTATGTGGAGTTGGAACTAAGAAAAGAAAAGGGACATTACTTTTTAATAGATTATAAAGAAAAATTCGACAAATTAATTGAAAGGAATAGGATAGATTTCAAGATGATAATACATAATGATTCATGATTTTTATATAAGATATAATCCAATCTAACAAACAAATTAACTCTGAATCCTACTAAATTTGTGTCTTATAGTAATAAATAAATAAATTGAATATTATACTTCAGAGTTTTACAACTTAAAAAATGAATCTACCCATCGCTAATATCAATTATACTTTAAAATATTATTGGGTTAATTTAATTTAATATTTTTTATTTAGTATTCGATATTTATATTGGAGTTGTCCATTCGGATATAGAGCTCTCTAATAAGAATTTTTTTCATATCCAAAACTTAAATTTAAGATATTTAATTAAGGAAGGAGAAACATCATTCAATGCACTATATTCTTTGATGGTTATTTTTTGATATTTTTTAATTCTAAATTTTTTACCAGGATCAATATTAATTAATGTTGATCAGAATGCTATAGAAATACCTTTTAATATTTGTCAAATAATGATTAATAATTGATTATATTGGGCCCGTATCACGGGCCTTAAGAATCTAGTATATATATATAGGCCAAGAGACATAAGCTATTAAATAAATAATGGATTTAGCTCATTAGCTATCAATTAAAATTAATTATTTAAAATTACCCGTCAACTAAACAATCGAAATTAACAAATAGCTCATAAATTTCCAAACCAACTTCACCAACTAATTCTAAATGACTTGGGACAACTATTGAGAGGCGTAAAAAGGTAATTTTATGAAAATTTCCAAAAATGACCTTACGGGTTGTTACACCTACTTAGGTGTTAGAGTGGGTGCCCGCACGGCCCGGTGGGTTGGGTCATGACAATTTAGGTATCTGAGAAGGGTTTTTCAAGTTTTCAACGACATGACGATTTATTAAAAGATGAAATAATTATCTTTTCTTGATATTGGAAAAGTAATAACTGCAATAAATAAATATATTTTAAAAATAGTGGACAAATAAAATTAAACGGAAGGGTAATATAGTAATTTCACTAATAAAGACGAAGACGCAGAACTTTACTCATAAATAGCATTCGGTGAATGTGTTTTATGCCTTTCATTCTCAGTGCTTTCTATTCAGGTATCTGAGAATGATTTTTCAAGTTTTTTCAACGACATGACGGTTTTTTAAAAGATAAATATTTATCTTTTATTGATATTATAAAAGTAATAAATATATTACAAAAAAGTGGACAAATAAAATTAAACAGAATGGGTAATATAGTAATTTCAACAATAAATAAGAAGACACATAATTTTACTCATAAATCGCATTCGCTGAATGCGTTTTATGTCTTTCATTCTCAGCGCTTTCTATTTAGGTATCTGAGAAGGGTTTTTCAAGTTTTCAACGACCTGACGGTTTTTTAAAAGATAAAATATTTGTCTTTTCTTGACATTATAAAAGTAATAGATGAAATAAATAAATATATTATAAAAATAGTGGACAAATAAAATTAAACGGAAGGGGTAATATAGTAATTTCAACAATAAATAAGAAGACACAAAATTTTACTCATAAATCGCATTCGGTGAATGCGTTTTACGCCTTTCATTCTCAGCGCTTTCTATTTAGGTATCTGAGAAGGATTTTTCAAGTTTTCAACGGCATGACGGTTTCTTAAACGATAATTTTTTTTATCTTTTCTTGATATTATAAAAGTAATAAATGAAATAAATAAATAAATACAATATGAAAATAGTGGACAAATAATATTAAACAAAAGAAGTAATATAGTAATTTTAACAATAAATAAGTAGACACAGAATTTTACTCATAAATCGCATTCGCTGAATGTATATTATGCCTTTCATGCTCAGCGTTTTCTATTTAGGTATCTGGGAAGGGTTTTTCAAGTTTTCAAGGACATGACGGTTTTTTAAAATACGAAATATTTATCTTTTCTTGATATTAGAAAAGTAATAAATGAAATAAATAAATAAATTTGAAAAATAGTGGACAAATAAAATTAAACGGAAGGGTAATATAGTAATTTCAATAATAAATAAGAAGACGCCAAATTTTACTCATAAATCAGATTCGGTGAATGCGTTTTATATCTTTCATTCTCAGCGCTTTCTATTTAGATATCTGAGAAGGGTCTTTTCATGTTTTCAACGACATGACAGTGTTTTAAAAGATAAATATTTATCTTTTATTGATATTATAAAAGTAATAAATATATTATAAAAATAATGAACAAATAAAATTAAACGGAAGGGGTAATATAGTAATTTCAATAATAAATAAGAAGACACATAATTTTACTCATAAATTGCATTCGCTGAATGCGTTTTATACCTTTCAATTTCAGCGTTTTCTATTTAGGTATCTCAGAAGGGTTTTTTCAAGTTTTCAATGTCATGAAGGTTTTTTAAAAGATAAAATATTTGTCTTTTCTTGATATTATAAAAATAATAGATGAAATAAATAAATATATTATAAAAATAGTGGAAAAATAAAATTAAACGGAAGGGGCAATATAGTAATTTCAACAATAAATAAGAAGACACAGAATTTAACTCATAATCGCATTCGGTGAATGCGTTTTATACCTTTCATTCTCAGCCTCTTTCTATTTAGCTATATGATAAGGGTTTTTAAAGTTTTTAACGACATGACGATTTTTAAAAGATAAATATTTATCTTTTATTGATATTATAAAAGTAATAAATCAAATAAATAAATATATTATAAAAATAGTGGACAAATAAAATTAAACTGAAGGGGTAATATAGTAATCTCAACAATAAATAAGAAGACAAAAAATTGTACTCATAAATCTCATTCGATGAATGCGTTTTATGCCTTTCATTCCCAGCGCTTTCTATTTAGGTATCTGAGAAATGTTTTTTCAAGTTTTCAACGACATGACGGTTTTTTAAAAGATGAAATATTTATCTTTTCTTGATATTAGAAAAGTAATAAATGAAATAAATAAATATATTTGAAATATAATGGACAAATAAAATTAAACGGAAGGGTAATATAGTAATTTCAATAATAAATATGAAGACGCAAAATTTTACTCTTAAATCGTATTAGGTGAATGTGTTTTATGTCTTTCATTCTCAGCGCTTTCTATTTAGGTATCTGAGAAGGGTTTTTCAAGTTTTCTAATGCTGAGTAATTTTTTTACTATTTCGACCACAAGAAGTAAAAATAAACACAAAATTGAAGAAACCCACATTCAAATCAGATCCAAAAATTGATTATTGTATAAACACATCAACGTCAAATTCTTCAACATAAACAACCTAGATGGAATTTTTCATTTCAAATCGTTGTAAGCCAAAACAATTCAAGACTTAGAAAATCCTCAAAACTTTCAAGGATTTCACCGATCAAATTTGTATCTCTCATCCAAATACACTTCATATCTTTCGGTTTTTCAAACTTCACGATATACTCATCAGAAAAAATCCATTAAACGCCGATCTGAATGTTCAAAATTGGCTAAGTTAACAATTTCTGTCGGAGAAACAAGTTCATATGCATGTACAAGTTTTGCAACTTCGTTAATTTTTTGATCATGAAATATCTTTGATAATATTATTTTCACCCAGATTAAGAAACTAAAATTTTCGAAGCTGATAAATATCCAATAATATGTGACCCACAAAGTAATTTTGAAAAAGATTCAAATGCTTCAGATTGAAAGAATTGTATACGAAAGTTGGAAGTAACCGAAAAAGATAATTCAACTCAAGATTGAGAAAAGTGAAATTTATGAGGTAACATATGAAACTTGAAATTTCAATATTGGTCTTTCAACTATCAAAGAAAAGAAGAAAAGGGCTGAAAAAGAAAATCAAAAACAATATAAAAAGAGAAATAGAATAAAGAAAAAGAATAATAATATTTTTATTTTAAAAAATTATTATTATTACATGGCAGCGCGTGCAGACCACTACATAACACAAGTTTGGGTATGACATTTTAAGGGGAATATATTTCACTTTTAAAATGTTTAGGGAGGTAATAGGACCCTCGTGTGTAGTTGAGAATTGACTAATAGATTAGGGGGACATTTGACTATTTTCTCACAACTTTATGCTATCAACAATGAGTTTTTTTAGTTTATGAAACTTGGTAAATTGGATGAATCACTTTGTTCATGTAATAGCTTTTTTGTGAATTATTCATGTACTAGGTGTTTGTGTATATCGAGATGTGTATGTCCTCAACAAACTTATTACTTTCAAACCAAAAAAATCGAACCAAACCGATAATAATCAAACGGACGATTATTATTTTTATTTGATTTGGTTTTAGAAATTTAAAAATCGATTAAATTGATTTGATTTTAATTTTAACTAATAACCGATCCAAACCAAATCATGAACACTCCTAATTTATAAAATAGCCAACAAATGTATAGGATATATAATTATTATTATTATTATTATTATTATATGAAGAAATCAAAAAAGAAAAAATATAATACCTTGTACAGATGGCCGACTGCAAGGCCTATGAGCTAACTATACACGATTTATTAACCTCCAGCCAATATTCGGTGAACTGAAAACTTTACAGGTTGAAAGATTTACAATTGGAGAGAGAAAGTAGAGAGAGGGGTTCCTCAACTTTTGTCTAACAAACTGAAAAACAAACTAATATATAGAAAGAAAAAAAACATTTTGAATATTTGTACAGTAATATTGGGTCCCATATGCTCCCTAAACAGTGTATCTACTGTTGATGATGGCTCTTACTGTAGAGATGACTTCACAGTTTGTCATTTTCTTTTAATTTTTGGAGGAAATTTTCCGCTTTTCTCATAGTTTTTTCTGACTCACTAGGTTGAGCTTCTTGAATATCATCATCGCTTGTCTCACTTCTCATAGAAGTGTCTGATTATTCATATTGAGTGATATTGAGAAGCAGACTCCTCTTAACTTCCTCCAAATATCTATTGATCATGTCTTCTTTATCTCTATCTTGAATGGATATTTTTCTAGCAATATGCCTGACCGAGCTATCATCAATTATTCCCTTTTGAGGAGTAATACAATATTCTTGAATCTTTTTTGCAGTAAGATCCAGCAGTTATTGTCCATATAACGTTTTTGTTCTGGTATCTTTCTTCATCAATTTGTCCCAAAAATTATTATAAAAAGTTCTGTATAATCAAGGAATCTGTTCCTCGGTGAATCCCACTTTCGGGGTCCATTTGTGAATCCAAGGAATAGAGAATTCAATGAAAAAATAAATTTGGTCTTTTTTTTCTATATAACAGATATGATTTGTATGGTATAACTCATTAAGATCTGGTTAGACTTTAACCCATTCTTTATATAATTTAAGAAATGGATCAGGCAAAATTTTTATAGTTGGGCCGTGGTATGACCACCAATTTAAAAAGCAATTAGGAATTGGTCCTGCAAATATCTTTGCACATATTTTTATAAACCACATATGTTTATGTCTATCATTATTATAATAGAGGACTTTATCAAAAGCCTGAATATAGTCCCAGTAGGTGAAAGTCATAGAGATTTTGTTTAGGCAGATCTGCCTTTCTTTCATAGTGGATATATCCCAATCTTCAACAGATATAATCAGTTTGATTATCATTTTAGAGAAGCTATAAATATTCTCACTAGTATTGTATCCTGAAAAATGTTGAAATTCAACACTATCAGTGCTTATCAGAATGGTCTCATAATAAGATCGGGTTTTGTATGACTCACCCAGGAAATATAAATCGTTGATTAGGTATCGCTGGAATATCTTCCAGGGTTCTTCTTTTCTCTGAATTTCAAAGTTTTCTAAAATAAATATCATTTCTTTTTTTGATAACTTCTCATAAGATTTAATATCATCATTATCTTCTTTAGCTATTGATGCAAAAGTATCACTTTGCTTTTGAGCCAAATATTCATGTAGTTGTGCGTATAACAGACTGTTTTCTAGAATATCTTCTAGATGTACTGAAGGTGAAGCCTCATTTTGAGAGACTTTTGAGTTTATCAAACTCCTTCTTCCCATTTGTATAACTGGGGAGTTGGAAGAGGATCTGTAGGACGATCCTGGGTATGATCTTCCCCTTGTATTATTATTCCTGCCTCTGCCCTTGGTAATCCAAGAAGGATCCATCCTAAAAACATAACAATTTGCTTTATTCGGATATATCATAATAGTCACTGTAATAATTATCGTCATCGATACCAACACTTTCTTCATAATCATGTATAGAGAAATCTTCTCTAATAATATCATTGATAATTTCACATATTATTAATTCCTACAAATCTTTATTAAGAGGAATTATTTTTAGAATAGTATCTAAAGTTTTTTCATCAATAAAAGTTGTATAAAAACTCATTATGAATTTAAATATTCTCGAGACAGAAAATTCGGAAGAGAGTTGTCACTTTCCTTTTTATATTGAATCTCGAAATTAAAAGGAGCTAATTGGGCCTGCCACCTAGCAAATATTAATTTTGAAGCATCATGTTTAAAATCATTGTTAAACATGTATTTAACAGATTGAGCATCAATTTTTATCAAAAACTTTTGATTATATAAATCATCCTGAAATTTTAATACACATTTAACAATGGTCAACATTTCATGAGCCACCGTAGCATATTTTTTCTGGACCTCACTCCATTTCCCAGAATGAAATCTGATTAAATATTCATTTTTGTCGTTGGGATTTATTTGTTTTAATATTCCACCATAACCAATATTAGACGCATGTCTCAATAATTTTTTGCCAAACAGGGTTAGCAAGAGTTAACCATGGTAAAGATTGAATTCGAAGTTTAATATCTTTTACCAAAGTGGTATGACTATCAGTCCAATGTGATTTATAATCTTTTTTCAGCCTATCATATAAAGGGGCCAAATCACGAGATAAATTTTTATAAAAAGGGGATATGTAATTTAAACTCCCTAAAAACCTTTGCAATTGAGTCTTATCAGTGATAACATCAGGAAATTTTGATGCACAATCGATTGATCTTTGAATCGGGGTAACTTTCTCTTGACAAATATGATGTCCTAGAAATCGAACCTCAGTTTGAAATAAGCTCATTTTTTATTTAGAAATGACCAAACCATTCTGTATAACAATTTTCTTAAAGATATCAAGATGCCTAATATGCATTTCAAACGTTTTTGAGAATACTAAAATATCATCAATATAAATAATGATAAAATCCAGATATGGATTAAAAATATCATTCATGATTTTCTGAAATTCAGATGGAGCATTTTTCAAACCGAATGACATAACATTCCATTCATATTGTCCAAATGGGACATTAAAAGTTGTTCTATAAGCATGCTCTTTAAATATTTGGATTTGCCAATATCCTGATTTTAAATCAAATTTTGAAAATATATATGCATCATATAATCTAGACAATAAATCTCTTTTGTTGGGAATAGGATACCTAATCCATTTTAAATATTTATTTAAAGGTTTATAATTGATAACCAATCTAGGGACACCTCATTTCCTTTCAGCAGCATTATTAAAATAAAAGGTTGTGCAAGACCAATGCGATTTTGAAGGTTTTATTAAACTCTTTTGTAACAAATTATCAATTTCTTTTTTGCAGAATTCTACCAATTCGGTGTTCATCTGACAAGGACGGAATTTAGTAGGAATATCATTCTCAGAAAATTCATCTTTATATGGAAGAGTAACAATATGCTTTTTTCGATTCCAAAAAGCACTAGGATGATCAACACAAATATCAATTGTAATTTGTTCAGAGATCATTTTCATTTTTTCATGTACTTTGGTAGATTTCAAAGTATCAAATATATTTATACTAAATAATTCTAGATGCAAAGAATCAACATGCCTTTGTTTCATATTAATCAAAACATTTATATCACGAGAAATAGGAGCAGTGATAAAAGTATAATTTATATTTCTATTTTCATAAGTAGCAGTAAATTCTTTAGCAGTTATGCTAGTAAATGGATAAATAGCATTTATAAAGGGGGTTCCAAGTATGATTGGAGGGTATAACTGATTTTTAACCAAGAAAAAGAAATGTGAAATGCAGACTTTATTTTGACAAATACGTGTATTAGGTAATTTATACTTTATATCTAAAGCATGTCCAAAAGCAGATTTAACCATATGAGTTGTTTTTTCAAAATATTTAGTAGGTACAAGACCTTCTTGAATACAACTAACATCAGCTCCACTATCAATCATAGCAATATCAATTATTGAAAAACTATTATCAATCAAGATGTGCATTTAATATACCATTTATGAGCAGTAACTATTTGCATCATTCCTAAAAACATACCTTGTCTAAGATCAAGATTAATAGGTTTTGCAAGAGCATCTTCTTCAACAATATTTTTTCCTTTGTTATAAATAGTTTCCGTCTAAGTAAGTCTATGATCACAAATCATTTGATTTTGTTTAAGAGATTTAATCTCATTTTTTAAATTTTCAATTTCATCTTTCAAATCATCAAAGGAAGAATCTCTAGTATGAGTAGTCTGTTTATTAAGTCTGTTATTAATTTCAGACAATGAATAAGGTGCAACATATTCAAATTCAAAATCATTCTTTTGTTTTTCTGAATTTTTTGAGAAACTTGAACTAGCATTATTATTTGCAGCTAAATGAATATTTTTTTCTCAAAGATCATTATCAGTGACTTCTTTCAAAAGTTCTATCACATTATCAGATGTAATAGTATTTACATTTAAATCTTGAAATTGAGATTGCATTTTATAAAATTCGTCATTTTCACAAGAACATATATCACCATGACAGGTATTGCAAGCATTCGTTTTATCATGCTGATTACTATCAGATATATCAAGCAAATCAACTTCTTCTTCAGAATCAGAATCATAATCAGACTCAGAACCAGAAGTATATAACAAACTATAAATCTTATCATGAACTCCTTCATCAAGTTCTAAGGATTTCAACTTTTTAAGCTTATAATTTGGTGTTATGCAACCGAATTTCCACATCTATAGCACTTGAATTTAGTGAAATCATGCTTAGACTTATTTTTGATAAATCTATTAGACTTACGAAAAGCTTTTCTAGCGTCACGCTCTTCCTTAGATCTATATCTAGACTTCTTTTTCCTATAAGGTTTATCAGGGTTAGAATCTCTATATGTCTTCTTCTTGCTATCAGCAGAAGTATCAGGTAAACCGTACTGGGCACAAAAGTCTCCTAACTGAGATCTTTCTTTAAGCTTATCCATCTTAAGTTGTCTAGATAATTTTAATTCATTGCACAAATTTATTCCTTCTTGAGTGCAAACTCCTATCAGCTTACCATAAGTATAATCCTTATATGGAATTTCACCATGATTAGTTCTCAGAGCTTTTCTAACTCTTTCGGCAAATAAAGGGGGAAGGCCATCTATAAACTTAGCTTTCCAATGCTCATAACTATTTTCGGGTAATATCATCACCCTACTCATGTAAGTATCTTTATACCATCTACATTCACCTACGGTTCTACAACGTAGACCATTTAATAAGGTACGAACAGTCTTATACTGATTGGTAAATCTACCATTAAAATGTTTTAAAATGGTTAAGACTAAAGTATAAACAACGTCTTCTCTATTTTTTACTAGAGTTATGCCTAAGTTATCAAAAACTTCATTATCAACAATAATATTTATCACTACTGCTTTTTGCTCAATACTCATATAATTATCCCACCAACCTCTGAGTTGGCCAGTAAAACCTGCAATAATTATTTTGCAAATATTTCTATTTGTGTTTTTAACACTTTTACAAATAGTTGCATACATAAGCATTCTATGAACAATAATAGTTAATTGTCTATCAGTCAAACCATCAAGATTCCATTCGTACATTTCAGACCCACTATAAGAGGTATTAGTCTGATTCCAGTCTCGTTTCTCTATTAACATCTTGAGGAGTTGATCTGGAATAATAATAGGTATGCATGTTTGGTTTATGGGCATACTTAGTATTACTATTCTTTTTGGAATAACCACGAAGTTTATTAAATTCTAAAGAAACATGATTTTTAAAATCAAAAGTGTTTTTCATTTCATCCGCAAAATTGTCTGACAAATCAATAGGCTTTGCGCTTAAACCTGACAATTTTTTATAAAGAAGTTCTTCTAAATCATTTAATGATTTAAATTTAAAATCTCGAATCTCAAGGGGCCTTTGCACATGAGTAGAAATAATTTGAGCTTCTGAATTACCTTTAGAAGTAGAAGCCGTATCAGAAGTCTTTATATAATTTTTTATTTGAATTACTAAGCAGTTAATTCATTTAATAATTTATCAAGAGAACTAATATGTTCACCCAAAACTTTAACATAAAAACCCAAATAATTAATTTGGAAAATTAAATTATTTATTTCATTAATGCTGACTGCCGCAACATCTTCTTCAACAAATTTTTGAAAGGCAGTAAAGGTGATACCTGTATTATTTGGTAAAATAAAAGATGACTGAGGTGGATAGACAGCCTTAATAATATTACCAGAACCATTTTTATAAGATCGTTCAAGAACGTTGATGTATAAAGGTAAATAAGTGGTTATAAACCAGGGTACAAAATACATAATTTGATTATGTAGAGCACAAGTTTCATAAAATTCTTGAGAAATATTATTCAAATCATTAACACTATAAGTGTCAAAACCCATGTTTTAAACTGATTCCATTTATTATTTGAAAATTCTTTCTGAATGTACTTTCTTACCAGTGAACCTGGACTAAAATCTATTTGGTGTGTATTAAAATATGATCCATCATGATATAAACAATAATTTATCTCCGTCGTAATACTATAAAGAGCAACTTACAAAAATGACTATATTTATAGGGTTATTGAAGTTCAATAGCTATAAGTATGTTATTTATTAAAAAAATGACTACAATTTATATCTTTTTCTAGCTGTATTTCTTTATATATTTTTATTTTTCTATTTATACACTAATACAGTTTTAATTACAATCAACTAAATAAGGAACATGTATTAATTGTGTAGCATATGAATACTTTGAATTCAAATTGGTATCTCTATTTATAAGACTTAAAGTATTAATATATCAAGGATACAAGTATTTATAAAAACTTAATGTATTAATGTATCAAACAAGGTAAAGTATGACAATTAATATATGAACATGACAATTTGAAAAATGAATACATTGTTGTTATTAAAAAAAGGAAAAACTACAGAATATGGCAAACATCAATATATATTTAAAACAAATAGCTATAGTTTTTTTTTTTTTATGTTATATGGATATAATTATACAATAAATAGCAAAGTTAATTATATACAAATAATCAGGAAAGTTATTAAATATTAAATAGTAAAATTATTATCACAAGGATAATTAATTATGTCTAGGCACATTTTATGTGATCAGTTTTTCAATTTTATCCTCATTAATACTTTCTCTTTCATCAATATTTCAAATCACAAAAATTGCTCCTAGAATCGTCAAAAAGATCTTAAATTGGAAGGAATATGGGAGGAAAATATTGAGAATATGTGATATAGGAATATTGATGAAAGAGAAAGTATTAATGAGGATAAAATTGAAAAACTGATTACATAAAATGTGCCTAGACATAATTAATTATCCTTGTGATAATAATTTTACTATTTAATATTTAATAACTTTCCTGATTATTTGTATATAATTAACTTTGCTATTTATTGTATAATTATATCCAAATAACATAAAAAAATAAACTATAGCTATTTATTTTAAATATATATTGATGTTTGCCATATTCTGTAGTTTTTCCTATTATAAAATACCATTTTGTTGTGTTATCATTTCATTTTAGATTAAATCTCACCAGATAAATCCAGCCACATATCCTCTCAATTATTGCTTTCTTTTTTAAATTGATTCATAATACTATATATGTGTATCGTATTTATATTGAGCACAAATGAGTAAGGATAACAATAAAACGGCGCGAGGGATAAATCAAATTAACATGTAAATAAGGTTTGTTTAGACTTGATTTGCCATTACCATCTCAAACAAATTAACTTGTAAATAAGGTTCATTTGAACTTGATTTGCCATTACCATCTCATCTAAAAACTTAAGTTGTTAGAGAGATCACACTTTTATTGATTGATTATATTCTCAACACGCCCCTCAGGTGTGGGCCTGATTCTTTTTCATGGTCAAGTACGTGGAAATTCTTTATTAATTTTGGGTGGCGGTGAGATTCAATCTCACGACCTCTGCCTGCTCTGTTACCATATTGAAGTGTGTGATCATCTCATCTAAAAGCTTCAGCTGTTAGAGAGAGCACACTTTTATTGTTTGATTATATTCTCAACATAGTGATTTAAAATTATGTTGATTTGAATTTGAAAAATTATTTTGTATATATAATTTGAATTTCTTAAAATATATTTTGTCGTAAACATAAAAGCGTTATAATTTATAATAAAAAAAATAAAAACAAATTTTCAATTATTATACAAACTTATTAAAATAAGCAAATCATAATTCATAATTAAGATATCGAAATATTCTAAAACGTTATTATATCTCTATCTTTCTTTTATAAATAAAAAAAATATTGAAATTATATGTTATTACAAACTTTCAAATAACACATATTTAAACAAAATTCACTAGTCAACATTAGTACTAACTAGCTATTTTTAATACAATCTTTTCACATGATATGAACAATCTTTTCACGGATATGAATTTTCATCTGCAAAATTTAAAAATGATAATTTTTATAAACTTATGAATCAATTTTGGGAAAAAAACAAATATACCTCCGAACTATCGTAAATAGTATACATATACCCTCGTCATACTTTTGAGACATTGATGCCCCTGCCGTCCAAAAACTAGAGCATATATACCCTTCACTCTAACGGAAGACTAAATAGGGACACATAGTGAAATCTTATCCGTCGGGTCAGTGGATAGAAATATGACACGTGTATGTCCGTTAGTATAAAGGGTATATATGCTCTAGTTTTTGGACGGCAGGGGCCCGAATGTCCCAAAAGTATAACGGTGGGTATTTAAATGCATACCATTTACGATAATTCGGGGTATATTTGTTCGTTTTCCCATCAATTTTTTACATTTTAAAAAAAATTAAAATTCTTATTTTTTCTCCTATTGTTCAAAGAATAAGAGATTTGAAATCACATTTTGAAATTGAAAATTTATAAACCAAGCTAATTTTAAATCAAAACTTAAAATTAGACTATGATCAAAGATTGCTAAGAAAATGTGGATGTTTGAAAAAAATATGAAAAATATTTCAAGCATAACAAAAAGAAAGAAAAAAAAAAAGAGCTTCAACCCTTGTGCTATTCCAACATGAATACTTTAATCCTTAATAAATTGAGAAATTGAAGTCGATAAAGTGCCCATCAAACCCCACCTACGCTCTTCCTCCTCAGTCCTCACTCAATTTTCCTTCTCTCAGCTTGGAGAGCCAAAGAATCCATAGCAAGCAAAATGGGGTTCTTGTCATTTCTTGGAAGGGTCCTCTTTGCTTCTGTTTTCATTCTCTCTGCTTGGCAAATGTATAGTTTGCTTCCTCTATCTCTTTATATTTAGATCTGTTCTTTACATGTTTGACTTTTTGTTTACTTTCTTGGTTTTCTGTGTATTTGCTTGCTGTTTAGTAAAAAGTATGTGGGTGTTGATAGATCCAGCCAAATAGGTTGCTGGGTTATGTGGGTTTTGAAAGAAATGTGTAGTATGAGTATATGGTTGAAGCAAGAAGGGGTTTTGGTGATCTGTTGAAGCTAAAAGGGAAAAAAGATTTGAGCTTTGTGAATCTTGATTGTTATTCTGAAGTTGGGTGTTAACTATTTGGTATGTTTGGTTTTGACTTGACTGTTTTGTGCTAGATGCAATTAGTTGTATGTTGAATCTCTTTTCTCCTAGCTCCAGCTGGGTTCCATAGGGTATTGGAAGTTAAAAAGTGGGTGTTCATTATGTTTAGTCTCTACTGCTCTGTCAAGGCAAAGTATTAGGGTAGTTTCCAATCTTGATGAAGTTCATGTTGGGTAATGGTTCAGGGAGTAAGTCTTAACTTTATTGTTTTAGTTGCTCTTGGAGCCAAGTTGCTTTTAGTTCTGGCCAAAGTTTTCTTAAGTTGAATCTAATCAGATGGATAGGAGGATGTTTTGCCAACAGCACTTACCTTTGAGGGCTACCATCATTCCCCCTTATCTTACCCACTTCCGTTTTTCTTCTACGTCTTTATGGTAGAAGTTAGAACCATATTTTGTTTTTTGAACCATGGGAGTGAGTGGTTATTTTTTCAAATCTGCTTTGATATTCTCTACTTGAGCCAAGGGTCTTATTGATAAACAATCTCTTTACCCCACAAAGGTAGGGGTAAGGTCTACGTACACGCCACCCTTCCTAGACTCCACTTGTGGGATTACTCTGGCTATGTTGTTGTTGGAATGAGTGGTTATTATGTAATGTGCCTCAGAAGATTAGATAATGGTTTCATTTCTTTGAGGGTGGTTCCTAATGCGGTGTTCGTGTATACCTATTTGTGCTAATTGGTTATTGGAAGTATGTATACCTATTATGCTCTTTGAGTATGGAATTACTGTTACCCGAGTTGTCTATTACTGGAGGAAGAACCTTGATCTTTTTGATGTTGCTTTATTCTGTGTTTGAGTTAGATAGTTGATTCGATTTTTGATCCATCATAGATTAGTAAGGGGCCATCAGATGCAGCTGACTTGGCTGTCACTGAGCTAAATGTAACTTTGAGCTGTTTGGAAAGACATCTATAGGGTGGAATAGCCGAGTGATCAGTCTGAGAGAGCCAGAAGTGTTCAAGTATAAAAGATAACATGGAATCCATTAACAGTAGGTTAAGATGAAAACGTCATTGCACAAAGAAATATTTAAGCTCCGTAGTTTTGTTTAGTTTGCATTCAAGGGCGAATTAATAGGAAAATATTGGGGCACGTGAATTGTGGTCTCTTCATAAAACTAGGCATTTTATGCATATATTTTCTAAAATTAGTTTAATATTATCTGGTGGCACTTATGCTACCAAAAGGCTAAATGCACTTGGCTGAAGGTTGAGTTATTTACCTAGGGATCAATTCTCATTAAATACATTTTTTCCTCTTTTTAGTGGTGCACCTATGTTCTAGAAATCCTAGATTCGCCACTATTTGCATTGCTAGGCACTAACATCAGATGCCATACTTTGAGCTATTATCCTCCTCTCAAGGTAGCCAAGTTGCTACATGGTTGGCAGTAACATCAGATGTCATACTTTGAGCTTTTATCCACCTCTCAAGGTAGCTAAGTTGCTACATGGTTGGCATAAAAAAATTATGTGATGTGTTGGTGAAGTAAGGTGATATTTTGCTTGATATTCTTTAGATATGCCTTCTGTCGTGGAAAATCTGTTTGCTGCTGTTGTGGGCAAAATGGATCAGCTCTGGCTAAAACCTTTCCTTTCTGTTCTTAAAAGGATTTTAGATAGCTAATGGTATATTTGCTAGTTTTATGTTCTTGTTGTTGGTTGGTAATTTCTTTCCATGTTCCTACCCCTTTAGGACTCCACAGGAAAACTGACCTTTATGTTGTAGAACTCGCCTTACCCCTCTAGTCGTAACAAGCCAGAGTAAATATCCTCAGATTAAACTTTTAAATAGGCAAACAACTTTCATCTTTATCCTCAGCTGTAATTTCATGCTATCAGCAGGTTCATTAAATTATTGTATTTTCTTGAGTAATGCTAATGTTGCAAAATGATCCAAAAACTGCAAGTACTTTGCTGGCTATTATTAGTATATGGTTCAAGTTACAATGGAATTACAAAGGCAGTAATAAAGGTGATTGCACTGTGTGGGGAAATGGTACTAGTGATTTTCTTTTTGAGTTTTAGTGCTTCCTAGCCTGATTCCATCAAGAGGATGGGTGTGGGTGGAGTACTTTTGACCATTGTAAAAGTGTTTTGCCAATGCGTGTCGAAGTTTGCATCTTTCTTCTTATGATATCACTCTTAACAGTCCAAATGAAACCAACAAACTCACAATTTTAGTTTCCATAGCATCTTTCCCCCTTAAAAGATTCCTCTTCTTCCTGGATGATGCAAAGATTTTGCCTACTAAAATAATGTTGGTTGAAATGTGATTTTGCAGGTTCCATGAATTTGGAGAAGATGGTGGACCTGCTGCTAAGGAGTTGGCTCCCAAAGTGGCTGGTCTGCAGGATTTTCTTGAATCCAAGTTGGGGACAGGGACACCAAAAATTGATGTAAATGGTTATATCCTATTTCACTAGATAAGTTGAATTTTGTTTTTTTTTGTCTGTCGTAAAAATGGATACTGGTATGACATTTGTGAAACACTTTTTTCAGGTTAGGCATGTGGTAGCAGCATTCATGGCTCTAAAAGGATTGGGTGGATTGCTATTAGTATTTGGCTGCTTCACTGGTGCTTTTCTACTGGTTAGGAATTTCAGTCTCCTAGAATTGATTGACACCTTCGTTTAGAATTATCCGTACACACAATGTTTTAACTTTCAATCATCTGTCGTCAATACTGCAGACAGTGTTTTCAAAAACGTTTTTGGGGAGAGTCTCGGGGCGGGGCGTACCAAAAACCCTCCGAGGCGTAAATTAAGGCGTAAGTTCTAAAATTTGAGGCGTAAGCCTCGAGCCAAGTCCTGGGTGTAAAAACGTAGGCCCGGGCGTTTTTAATTTATTTTTTTGAACTTATTTTTGCTTTAAATCATATTTTGTTATTATTGGTGTAATGATATTTTGCAAATAGTAATTATAATACTTTTTTTTTTTCATTATTGATTATTAATACTTATCTCAAATAAAAATCATAATATAATTTCTATATATTATAGGTTATTTATAAAAAATTATTTGTAAAATCACTGAAAAGTTTACTTTTGCTTATTTTATCAGTAATAAAACTATAAAATTGAATATACATGAGATTATGCCCTGTAGATCCATGGGACTTATGCCTCGTGTCTTGGGGCTTACGCCTCGCTCCGTACTGTATAAAACGTCTTGCCTCACGCCCCCACCTTTTAAAACACTGACTGCAGATATGTTACTTGATAATGGCCACTCCACTTCTGCACGATTTCAGCCACTTTAACATTGGAGAACCACAGTATTTCATTGTTCTACAAGAGTTCCTCCAGGTTTGTCAAAATTAATGTTATTTCCTTTTAACAAGTGAAATGCATCCAAACATGAGTTAAATCGGATTTGTTCCTTCTGTAGTGTCTGGCACTCCTTGGTGCATTGCTGTTTTTCGTGGGGATGAAGAACTCGATTAACCGGAGGCTACCAAAGAAAAAGACCCTCAAGTCCAAGACAACTTAGGATACATCATTGAGAAGAGGGGATTGTGTAAGATTGGATTATTCATGGTTTGTTGGTTAGCTTTTATGATTAGAAGTGACTAGTTAACCCTCTCACCTGGAATTTTTTGCATATTTTTTTCCTCTTGAAACCAACTGTTATTGAATTTATGGGGGTGCAATATTGCCACTGTAAGGAGGTTTTGAAAATTTAAGGTATTTGAATTCCCTGTTATATTAAGCTTTTGCAATGTCTTCATTTAATAGTGTTACTACTAGTCATAGAATGTTTGGTTGAAAATCAATGTTTTAACGTGAAAATTCTAAATTGGAAAATATCTTGTAACATGTTTTTCAGTTTACTTTTTTGCTTTTGAAGTTGTATTTCAAATTTTGATAAGTACATTCAATCATAAATATTTTTTGCAAAGCATAACTTCATTTAGGACTATTCAAAATCAAATTGGAATCAAAATTAATTTTATACATGAAATTGTAAGTGAGAATCGAAGTGTAATATTTTCGGAAACCTAACATGAACTTTTATTGAACTTTATAAAAGTTCATACATTTAAATACGTAGTTCATTATCGATTTTATACACAAAAGTTGTTTGTTCTCAAAAATCTAGCATCAACTTTAAGACAAATTTTATACAATTATTTATATATATATATATATCGATTTTATACACAAAAATTGTTTGTTCCCGAACTTATAGTATTTTTTTTATCGATTTTATACATTTTAAATTTTTTATACACAAAAATTTGACCAAAATTTTAAGCCTTGAATTAAATATAGTATATGTTTTGAAAAAGAAATGCTACCATGTTTAGTAAACGAAAATTTCCTTCTATATTTTGTAAATATGACCTAACTTTGTATATATAGAAATATCTACCTTCCATAAAGTCATTATAGACAAGAACTAGAAAAATAAATACATAAATCTCTCCTCAAATTTGATTTTACAACACTTTTTTTTTGTGATTTATAATATTAACTATTATGCTCACCTTTCTTGTTTTAATTTTTCTTGTAATACATTTTCTAACCACATTTATTAATATAAAAAATACTATAATTTATCTAATTTATACTTTATAATATTTTGTTTATTTAATTAATTTTGTAAACATCCTTTACCACAAGAAAAGAATCATTTCTATTTCTTCTGCGTCAAAATTTTGGTAAAGAAGTTGCAACAGGCAAAATATCTACGTTTGCTTGTAATAAGCAAATTCAAACACATATGTAAATATCATGTTAATATCTAAATTAAAATTTCAAATTAATTTAACGATTCAAAATTAAACTTAATATGATATTATCTCTATAAATTACTTCTGAAAAATTATTTTATTATGTATTCATCAAATAAAGCAATTCAATAATTTATTTATATATATATACACACAAAATGGTTAGTTTTACCAGATTCCTATAGTAATATAATTTTCAAACCGAGAGAGTTCAGTTAAATATTTGTACCTTACTTTTATTCTGCCTTTATTTATATCAAATATAAACTGAATAGACATTTTAAAGTTTTGATCCTTAATCTATATACATAATCATAAAAATAAAATGAAAAGAGTAATCACGATTATTAAAATTAAAAATGCTAAATTGATAGTTTATATCTTTAGTAGTCACTATAGCGTGAGCTGTGCTCACGAGATGATTCATTGTCATGTGGCCCTCATTGGAGAAAAAGACCATGCTAGAAGTGTCCATCCAGTCATGGGCGGAGTCAGAAAGATGAGGTTCATCTGAATTTTCTTTTCGAAAAATCATATCATATATGTAAAGTTGAACTCTATGCGGGGTTTCAAACTTAGACACTGTTGGGTTTTAAAGGTGTGAACAAGAAATGAAGGGTTGTAACTCTCCTGAAGAGTTGTGACTATGCCGAATGGTTGTGACCTTTATGAAAGGTTGTGTCCTTTCTAAAGGGTTGTGACCGTTTGAAAGGGTATGCTTTTTCCAAAGTGTTGTGACATTTCTGAAAGGTTGTCTTCTTTCCAAAGGGTTGTGACCTTTACCCTTTGTTGGTTATAAATATAGATGTTTTCTCTCATTTTTTTGCATCGAATTCTTCCCTTCTTTTGCATACATTTCTTACAAAACAAAATCGATCGATCGTGTCTGTGTGTGTGATTCGTTGCTGTCATTTTGAGTTCGTTGAAATTATCGAAGTTTGAGGTACCGCTACTTCTTTAATGGCTAATCCGTTTTATCTTGAAAGGAATTAATCTGCAATCTCGGGTACTTGAGGGGATTAAATTTCTTAAGGACACACAGTGGATTCTGTGGACTCGAATAGTTCTTTGTGTTTTTCTTTTTATCTTTTATTATTTCTAATTTGTTAATCTGAATACAGGAGACAACAGACACCATGTAAGTTTTGAGTACACCCTTGCCACTGCCCTATACGTCTCCATTTGTTTTAAAAGTATTTAAAACTCTATATACATCAATATAAAGTAAGCATTGATCTATATCGTGTTATTTTTCGACGAAGCGAGCTACATACCCGAACACCACCATAGCTCCACCCTGATTTTCCAATAAGTAAGGCTCAAATATATATAAATACTTTAGATTATGTTTATGTGTATGTCATAATTTTGTAAGTATTCTTTTATCTATTAATTTTGGATTCGAATATTTTTCAATATAAATAATCAGAAGCGCTTTACCCGAATATGAAACTTTGCTTTACCCCACTATCCATCCTCTAGAATTCAATGTAGTCACATCATTGAGTCTCATTAATTATGATGGATGCAAATGTACTTGGGAAACCCCCCTTCAGTACAATCAATGATCTCTGAATCTGGACTCAATAAATAATTGAGATAAATCAAATAGAGTTTTTGGGTATTTTCGTTAATATACAGAAGAGTATTTTTAAAAAGTAATCAAAATTGATCGGTAGATTTATAATTTTTCTACAAGAGTTCATATATATCCGGTCTCGTAGAAAGGAAAGGATCAATTTAAAAGAACACATGCTAATCACGTATCTTCCTTGCTTAAAGTGACTTCTAGTGAGATTTATTAAAAATATATGTTAGATAATATTTATAGGTTTTAACTTTCTACGTGCATAAGTAGACAAGTAAATTTGTATAAATTAGATGAACAAGCAGACATACACGTCTTACATAGCATAATATAAATCAATTCGTGTGTATCTCACACAAATTGTCATGTAGAATGTGTGTTTCTACTTGTTCAACTTTATATAAATTTTAAATATCTATTTATACACATCCAAAACTGAATGACATAGATGCGGGTTAAATTCAAATTAAAAATTATATTTGTATATTATGACTTTAAATTTTAAAAAAAACACAAAGAGATAATATTAATAAATTATTTTTAATTAATATCATTAACTAACTTGCCCCATAAAGAAGTTTTTGTTTTGGACGATTATGAATGTAATTTTTCAAAACCAATGGGGCCAAACAGAAACCAGTATAAACAAAAATAAGTGCAAATATTAGTTGAATATAGGAAGGATTAGTAGATGTGGATATCAATAATGAAGTGAATGATATTTTCATTTTAGGAATTATCTTGACTATTATCATTTTTGTATTGTGACCCTTTTTAAATAATGCTTATAATAATATATTTTTTATTGGTGATTTATTTGAATTTCTTTGTGAAAATATTGAAAATTTAACTTTTACTTATTTTTTGTGACAAAATTATAAAATTAAAGATACATAAGTCTTTTATCTCGTAAATCCATAAAGTTTATATCCCATACGTTCAGAGCTTATATAGCTTATATTTATTTAATTATCTTTAATTAGAATTTGTTAGTTAAGAAGGATTTCTAGTCCTAGTTTAATTTGGTTTGTTAGTATTATAAATAGGGGTATTTATATATAGATAGATACAAGAGTTTTAGCTTTTATTGAATAAAGTCTGTTATCTCCTCTTTGTAGATTAATAAATCTCTTCTATATAACTATTGTTGGGTCTTTCACTTGTGTATGTATTATTAGTTTGAGTAATTTTACTTCCTTCAATTTATAAAAAAAACATTACATAATTTTTAAATATTCAAAAGATTAAAAAAATAATATTAAAATTACATAAATACCATTAACTAGAAACAAACATATTGACCAAGAGACATTAGCTTCTAAGTCTTCTATATACAGTAGGGCGGAGCCACCTTATAGTCAGGGGATTCATCCGAACCCTCTTCAGCGGAAAATTATATTATTTATACATGATTAAAATAATTTTTTATTTATATATAGTAGATGTTGAACCTCCTTCGGCTATTTCATGTGTCTATTTTTATAGATTTGGAACCCCTTTATTGAAAATTCTAACTCCGCTACTGATATAAAGTAATAACAAAAGCAAACACTATACAATATTATTCTTTATATAGCAATTCCTATTCTAGTATCGATTATCTATATGTAAACTAGTTGGTACACCAAACGACCCAATTAACAAAGTCGTCAGCAACCACAACCACAAAATTTGAAGTCTAGAAATGGCAAAATTTAAGGACATTTTTTTTCTCTGTTTCTAATAGTATGAAAGCGTGAAATTGTGGACAATTCCAACTTTGAAGTTGTGTCTTTTTTACATTATTTAGTCAGATTGCGACAAGGAAAAATGGAATCTTTCATCTATAACTCCTACTCTATGCCTTTTCTAGAAGAAGCGTCAACCAACGCACATTTTGTAATATGATATCGGAACATAAGAAATAATAAATAGTAACATAAATAGAAGGAGATGAAATTACAAAGAGCAATATTATAATTAATAGTATGGACGAAATAGCAAGATAATACACTTCTGTCAATTAACCTCGCTCTTACCTTAATTTGTGCCTTTAAATAACTTTCTATCTAAGGCAAGGGCGTAGCTGTAACTATGCCAGAACACTCTTTGTCAAAAATTACATTGATATGTATGACAAATTCTATATTTAAAGAATATATATTTAAAGTTGGACACCCTTAATAAAAGTTATGTCTTTAGTGCAATGGTAATAAGTGTCCATTTGAACGAAGAAGTTTCAAATTTTTCAACCATTTTTGCTCGTGCTAGTACCCCTATTTGAATCCCAAATAACATAATTTTAACAACCACCCACCCACCGTATTAAAACTACATCATATCTTATTTAATTATATTTCTTCAATACTTTTTCGGCCTATATTTATCTCTTTTCGAAATCATATATAATCAACCAGTCAAAACTCCGAAGTGTGAGTTTTTCAATAATTCCGTTTGTAAAAGGCAAGATACTTCAAGTTATTTCGGAATACATGGAAGAAGAAATAATCCACCCGTCTAATAATAGTTCCTCGCTGTACTTTTCATTTTGGCATGTTGTACTTTTCGAAAGTTAATTTGACTAATTTTCAAAGTTAAATTAGATTACATTAATTCGATATTTTAAACAAAAAATCTAGATATTTAAAAACTATAGAAAAATAACTATAAATGCAATTTTTTGCGTATCAATATGATGAAAAAAATACATTATTAAAATGTTAATCAAATTTTTTATAGTTTGATTCTAAAAAAAAAAAATCATGACAATTAAAAGTTAACGGAGAGAATATTTATTATATTCAAAAAGTGATAGTTTAATAGTAAAATCACCTTATGAGAAATACAGTATGTAAAATTGTACCTACAATGATAGATAAGTATTGTTGAACAGGTTCCTGTCAAGATTTTTTCCGGATCCACTTTGAAGATAACGCCAGTTATTACAAATTTATTTCAAAGACAACTCAATCGTTACTTCTTATAATTAAATGACATTTATTTTTAATTCAATAAAATCAAGAAAGGATGATTCTCAACCATAAAATCTTAGTGATGCGTCTCATAAAAGGAGTGACATTTTTGTGTTGATTCATACATTATTAGCAATATGTTAAACACTTACTTATCAAACTGTCAATTGTTATACTAAAATATTATCTTTCAAAAATAAAACCACTCCGAAATCATTTCATCAACTACACCTCCAGATTTTGGCTAATCAAGCTTTATTTAAATGCATTTCAATTACAAATATATTATTTACTTTGATTAATTCTATTAGCAGAACAGACAATGTATTTTTGTATTAACATAAATAATCCAGAAATAATTTAGATTATAAATTTTTAAAAGTATTGTTTTTCCTTTTAAACTTTATACTAATATCGTGTATATCGAAACGAAAATGATACACACAGGAGGTGCTTAAAATTGATAATTAAATATTAGACGAAAATGATAGCTTAAAATCGATAATTAAATATTAGACGAAACTACACAAATCCAAACTCCAGAAGTACTAGTAACAATTATTATCAATATTTTCTGAGTGTAAAAAAGGGAAGAAAATGGCCCTCACTCAAAGATGTGAAGCCAAAACTGCAACGTCTTTCAACCCTAAAAGTCCGCACAATTCCGGAAACAACGATTTCCTCATCTCTGCATACACTTTACCATCCCAACGCTTTTTCCCCAGCTCCTCCGCCAGTCGCACCGCCGCATCCACCGTCTCCTCCGCCGTACCATGCGCCGAATCCACCATCCCCATCCTCACCGCCTCCTCTCCCCTAATCTTCGCCGTTTTCAACACCAAATCCCGCCGAGCACCTGCCGATCCAATCTTAGACCTTATCATCGCCATGAAATAATCCGGCAAAGTCATTCCTATATCCAATTCACTCATATACAACACGCCTTTATCCGATCTCATCGTTATATAATCATGACTCATCGCTAACAACAGCCCTGCCGCCGCAGCGTGGCCGGTAACGGCAGCGATGGTTGGAATCGGGAGAGACATGAAATCGGCAACCACTGGCTTTAACAAATCCACCATGTTCATAAGTCGATCGGCAGCAGCTTTTTCTGAGCCGCCGGCTTGTGCATACTTTAGATCAAAGCCGTTGGAGAAGAATCTTCCATCGGCTTTGGTTATTAGAACAGAACCCTTCACGGATTGGGATTTAACTTGCTCTAGTGTTGATCGGAGGGTCGCGATGAGAGTAGGATTCAACCGGTGCTCGTCGTCGCCGGTAAGCGTAAGATAGAAGATGTTGCCGGTTTTTTCTAATGTGCACATATTGGCGAGGAGGAAAAATGATTCTGTTACCTTTGAGATGTGTGATGCGTAGGATAAAGATGACAGATATTCTGAATAATGAAAAGAGAAAGTGTATGATATATAATGAATAAAAAGTTTAATTAATTACACTAAATGCTCTTATGGTATTACTTAATTACGGATAGCTCCTACATATTTTTAAATCAAATATTTACGTCCCTTATATTATAAAAGTTCTATATTGATACCCATAGACATAGTATTATTTTTGTTTTTTTATATGGTGTTCTAAGTTCGATCATTCATTTATGAGTGTGATCAACAGAACCTTTCGACAAATGCAGAGCTCGAACTTAAAAACTATGATTTAGAATGAAATAGTTTCATCACTATAAAATAATTTGCATTTATATGCAAATAAAATTCCATCTAATCAAGTATTCTCTCCGTTCACTTTTACTTGTCACTTTTTCCTAAAATAGATTTTCATATTTTACTTATTATTTTTGACATATCAAGAAAAAACAATTATATTTTTTCATGTTTACCCTCAACATTAATAATTATTTCTTCAAATCATTTTTGAAAACTTAATATTAAACATCATTTAATAGGGATAGTTTGATAAAATACATGTATCGATGATTATTTTTTTAATGAGTGTATCGTGTCAAAATGTAACAAGTAAAAGTGACTGGAGGGATTATTTTTGTAAAATGAAAATAAATAATTAAAAAAATTTACATATAGTAAAATTATAAAATAAAAACTTGTGTATTTAACAAAGTGAGAGAATTTTTTTATTACTAACTGTTATAGGTTATTAAATAATTTATGTTTGTTTTTCTATTTATGGGTCACGAACATAATTAAGGCTGGGCACCGGAACGGGTTGTATCGGTACCGTTCCGATACCATTCCGGTCCGTTCCGGTCCGGTAGTATTCGGGATGGGATGGGATACATTGAATCGGTACACGGAACGGTACCATGATTTGGTACCGGTATACCGGTACCGATTCATCCTGGTTCCGTTCCGGTCCGGTCCGGTCCCAATAAATTATTTTTAATTAAAATAAAAAATAATATTTTTGTCATTATTTACTTTTATTAGCATATCTTTTTTGTTTATTTAATTTTTTTAAAATTACAAACTAAGTTATTTAACTTAATAACTTATAAACTTCAAAAGATTCAAATCTTTAAAACTTATAACATAACTACATAAGCTCAAAAACTAAAAAAAAAAACTTTATTAAACTTAACTTACAAACTTATATACGTAAAAATTAAAAAAAATATCTTTAAAATAAACTTAAGTAAAATTATTATAAATTTTAAAACTTAAATACTATAAACTAATATAACTTAGAAAAAAAAAAAAACATTCGTATTTTCGTAATTCAAAATAACTCAAAAAAATTAATTATTTTTTGAAATAGTTATATGTGCCGTCCCGTTTATCCCATCCCGTTCCGTTCCAGTCCATTCCGGTCCGTCCCGGTTCTATCCCGGTATATAGTGGGACGGGACGGAACTGAGCCTCCATCCCGGTAGTTCCGGTCCGGTTCATCCCGGTACCGGTCAACAACCTGGTCAAACCATCCCGTTCCGGTCCGATACCGGTTCGTTCCAGTCCGGTGGTCCCATTTCGGTCCGGTGCCCAGCCTTAAACGTAATACATAAACATGATTTTAAATTTGATTTCAACGGATAACTATGTCTTCCAATTTTGAGTGTGCACAAGGAGATACTTAAACTTGTATAAAATTGAACAAGTAGATACGCATGACCTACATGATATAATACAGGTAGGATGTCAGGTAGGTTATAAAATTACCACATATGGTGTCATGTAGGATAAATGTGTCTATTTGTTCAATTATATACAAGTTTAAGTGTCTACTTGTGCACACTTAAATTAAATATCATAGCTGCCAATTGACGCCAAATTTAAGGGTCATGTTTATGTATTATGCCGACTATTTCAAAAGATATTAAATATTTTTAACTAAAGATATTTTGTTAAATCGTTTGTCTTCATTTGAATTTTTATATTTTTTTCTTTGATATAAATACTATTTTCATTTATTTTATTTATATTCATTTTATTAAGGGTTCGTTTGGCCATGCGATATAAAATTATGATTAGAAATACGAAGTTGAAGTTTTACCTAGATATGTAATTTGAATTTCTTATGTTGTATGTTTTCTCAAATACACAAAAATTTCATAAGATGTAAAACTATTACATTGTCCCAATTCTTTATACAATTTTAAAATAAGCAAAAATTTATAAAATTACATAATATACTATCACAAAGTTATTCAAAAAAAATACAATATCTATTCATCAAACTATAATTCAATAAAAAATTGAACACAAGTTGTATTGTTGTAGTGTATTAGTCTTTAATATAATTCTCTCATATAGTATGGGGGACAATCTCTTTATATTGAACTTACATTTCTCGATCCTATAATCGAGAATACGAATCAACATTGTTATTTTGAACCATTTATTCGTAAATAAATTTGATCAATGTAAATGATATGGTAATAATTGATTTTGAGTAATAATAAAAAATTTATACATGTTGGTGAAAATAATTGTTATATGAGAAATAAATAATTTAAAAAGTAACAATATAAAATCATGAATTACAAATTTTATTTACTTATCAAATAATTGGCTAGCAGATATAAATGTGGGGTGCTTTACAAAATACTCCCTCTGTCCCTAATTACTTGTCCACTTTTGAATCGACACACCTATTAAGAAAGCAATTAATGACATAGTGAGTTTACCATTTTACCTCTATTAATTATGAAATGGATGAAAAGTTCTACATTTTTCAAAGTAATTAGTTATTTAATTGAGGATATAATAGGTAAAAATTTTTTGTCCTTTCTTGATTTGTCAAAATGGACAAGTAATTAGGGACAACTAAAAAAGGAAATGTGAACAAGTAATTAGGGACAAAGGGAGTAATTTCATACTACCTTCGTCCACTTTTAACTGTCATAATTTTCTTTTTTAGAGGCAAATTATAAAAAATTTGACTAATATTTTATGATGTATCTTTTCATCATATTGATATGAAATTTTTTTATAATTTATAGTACTTTTTATATAATTTTTAAATATTTAAATTTTTTATTTAAAATATCAAATTAATATAATCTAATTTAACTTTTAAAAATTTACCAAATTAACTTTCAAAAAAAATAACATCATAAATAGAAGTATCACAATTGGGTCCCTGTGCGCAATTAGAGATGAATTGCCAAAAAGTAGCTTTCTTGTAAAGCGATAAACACGAATTATTTTATTTGACTTTTACCACCCAACGGCCAACGCCCTTCTCTTCCATTATGATACTCTCTCCGTTCCTTTTATATGTCATTTTTTTTTAATAAATAAATTTATAATATTTGTTATTTTATAAAATTAATGTAAAAATTATTATATTGATTTTTTTTTATCCTTACAAGTTATTAGTCTCGAAGAATATACATTTGACCAACTTAAAAAAAATTAAGTAAATGTTTCATGTTCATTGGTTAAATAAATTAATCAAAATAAATTAATTCTTATTCACTGATTGAAAACTTGAGTTCTAAAAAAAATTAAATAAAGATAAAATAATAAATTTAATTTTTTAATGCACGTAAAATCTAAAATTATGACATATAAATAGAAATGGAGAGAGTATTTCATACTCCATTTCGTACCTAACAGAAAATATATCATTATCATACTATTTTATAGTATTCTAATTTAACCTTGAGAAAAGGTCACATTGCTTCTTGGAATTAAAGTCTAGTAACTTTCAACTTCGTTGTTTAGAGTTGATATATGTTTTATTATAAAAATAATTTTTTATATATTTTATGATTACACAAATGATTGAAATATATTTTTTTTTCAAATAGAAGTGAATAAAAAATAAACAATTTTAAACTAGATGAAATTGCTCGAATTATAAACATCTCTCACTTTTAATCTTTGAACTGTGAGTTCGAGTCCACGTGAAAGCAAAAAATGGGATTTTGAGTTTTAAAAAACAATTATAGATTCAATTTTTAAATTTTTTGTTAAGAAAATATTCCCACGCATATTCTTTTTTTTTTCTTTTATGATTTAGTGGTAAATTTAGATTTATTATTTTTTATGGTTAAATTTATTTTATTTTTTTATAAAATTTATCATATATATCTTTAAATTATAATATACCCAAAAAGTCAAATTCAATACCTCTCTCTATTTCGAATAAAGAAGTATATTTTTTCAAAATATCTATTAAATTAAAATTAAATTAATAAAAACATATCTAACTTTCTAGAAATAAGCAACTTTTTAAAGAGATAAGCCCACTCCAACTGTAATACTACCGCTTTTTTTTTTTAAATAGAGAAAATATTACTATATATTTTTGTCATTCGAAGTTTGTCGTATTTGATATTGCTTGTGGAAACATATTTTTCTCTTTGACTGTTAACAAAAATGTACAAGCCATCTTGGTATACTTGTGGGCTAAGTCTGGCAACGGAACCTGGAGGTGCCGGTTTCAGTCCGTTCCGGTCCATTATCGGTTCCGTCTCGGTTCCGGCTTGTACCGGTTAGATCCGGACTTACGCGGGTCCAGGAAGGGTAACGGGACGGAAGCCGGGATTTACCGGTTAGTCCTGGTCCGGTCCGGTTCGTCAATTTTTTTTTTAAAAATCTTAAATTTATATAGCCGTTGGGCAACGGGTTTTGGGCCCCACCAACTGCTCTTTCACCCCATAACTCCCCTTTACACCTCCCTACCCCCAAACTTTTTTTAATACCCCAACCAGATGTGGCACACTTATATAGAATTTTGTTTGTGTTCATTAATTATTTATTATTTCTAGTATCTTATACACCCTTCGTCCATTTTTATTTGTCACATTACGCTTTTCAAAAGTCAATTTAACTAATTTTTAAAGTTAAATTAGATTACATTAATTCGATATTTAAAAAAAATAAATATTCAAAAACTATACGAAAAGTACTATAAATTGCAATTTTTTGCATATCAATATGAAATACATTGTAAAATGTTGATCAAAGTTCTTATAATTTGACTCTAAAAAAGAAAATTATGACAATTAAAAATAGATGGTGGGAGTACTTCTTATAAACCCTCCCAAAATCTATTAAATTTAAACCAGATTTAAATTTGACCCAAAAATATCCATATATCTCTTGGGGTTTTTGCAATATGAAAATATTATTTTAAATTCTATTTTTTCTTGAACAATTAATCATAATCATGTAAAACAATTGTTCTGTCATACATTTTCTATCTTCTTAATAATATGATTCGTAGCTATAATTAGAATTTTATAGCAAAATTTTCTCTGCTCTCTCCCTTTCTTTTTCTGTCTCGTCTCTCCTGCCTCTTCCTGTACAAAACAAACAAAAAGCTAACAACCAATATAATATAAATACAAAATAAAAATTGTCAATAATATAAAAACAAATAGTTACACAACCATTTGATAATGAAAACACTTGAAATTTTTTGCAGCTTTAAGGATGTGTTTGGTCTAAGGAGAATATTTTTTTGCTCAAAATAAGTGCTTTTGGGTAATTCCTTGAAAATGGGGGAATTTGGGTAGATCCATGCGCTAATTAACAAATAAAAAATTGAGGAATTTGGATAATTTCTTAAAAATGGTCAGTAAATGCGAAAAATATATGTTAAAAATAGTATGAGTATACGTGATGGTTCTCAAACTTCAGAATTTTTTTTTGGTTCTCCAGAGCACCAAATTCATAGGCATACACATGAAAAATCGAGAAATTTGGATAATTCCAAAAAAATGGCATGTAAATGTGAAAATATGCGTTAAAAATAGTGTAAGTATACGTGATGGTCCTCAACTCATGCCGGAGGTCCTCATAAAGTTTTTTCAAAAAAATTTTTTGGTTGCTACAGGGCGCCAGATCCATTGGCTAGTACACATAAAAACTGAGGAGTCTCAGCTTCCTAAAAAATGCCAATAAATGCAGAAATATGCACTAAAAAATTGTGTGAGCTTTCGTGATGGTTTCCCAACACATTATGGAGGTCCTCATAAAGTTCTTTCAAAAAACGATTTTGGGCGCTCAGCTTCCTAAAAAATGCCAATAAATGCAATATGCACTAAAAAATTGTGTGAGCTTTCGTGATGATTCCCCAACACATTATAGAGGTCCAAATAAAGTTCTTTCAAAAAAAGATTTTGGGCGCTCTTGGCCGCCAAATCAATGGACTAATACACACGAAAAAATTATAGAGTTTGGGTAATTCCAAAAATAGTCTGTAAATATGAAAATATGTATTAAAAATGGTGTGAATATACGTGATGGTTCCCAAATCATTCCAGGGTCCTCATAAAGTTTTTTCAGAAATTTTCTTGGGTGCTTCAGGCTGCTTGATCGATGGGAAGCATACGAAAAATCGAGAAATTTAAGTAATTCCTAAAAATTGGCTTGTAAATGCTAAAGTATGCGTTAGAAAAATAGTGTGAGTATATGTGATGGTTCCCCAATTCGTTACAGAAGTCCTCATAAAGTTTTTTTAGAAAAATATTTTGAATGTTTCAGGGCACCAGATCAATAGGCTAATACACATGAAAAATCGAGAAATTTGGGTAATTCCTACAACATGGCCTCTAAATGCAAAAATATACGTTATAAATAGTGTGGGTATACGTGATAGTTCCCCAACTCATTATGGAAGTCCTAATAAAGTTCTTTCAGAAGTTTTTTTGGGTGCTCCAAGGCGCCAAATCAATGTGCTAATTAATTAAGACATGAAAAATTGAGAAATTTGGATAATTCCTAAAAAATGGCCTGTAAATGCAAAAATATGCATTAAAAATAATGTGTGTATACATGATGGTTCCCCAACTCATTACGGAGGTCCTCATAAAGTTTTTGCAGAAATTTTTTTGGTTGCTACGAGGGGCCAGATCCATGGGCTAGTACACATAAAAATTGAGAAATCTTGATAATTCCTAAAAAAATATCAATAAATGTGGAAATATGCGTTAAAAATGGTGTGAGTTTTCATGACGGTTCCCCAACACATTATGAAGGTCCTCATAAAGTTAGAATTTTTTTTTGGGTGCTCTGGGGCACCAAATCAATGAGCTAATACACACGAAAAAGTGAGGAGTTTGGGTAATTCTAAAAAATAATCTGTAAATGCAAAAATATGCATTAAAAATGGTGTGAATATACATGATGGTTCCCAAATCATTTCGAAGGTCCTTATAAAGTTTTTTCAGAAATTATTTTGGGTGCTCCGGCCCGCCTGATCCATGGGAAGCATACAAAAAATCAAGTAAAAATTGGTCTGTAAATGCGAAAGTATGCATTAAAAAATGGTGTGAATATAATATATGATGGTTCCCCAATTCATTACAGAAGTCCTCATAAAGGTTTTTTAGAAAAATATTTTGGATGCTTCTGGGCGCCAGATCAATGGGCTAATACACAGGAAAAATTGAAAAAATTGGCTAATTCCTAAAACATGGCCTCTAAATGCAAAATATGCGTTAAAAATGGTGTGGGTATATGTGATGATTCCCCAACTCGTTACAGAGGTCCTAATAAAGTTCTTTCATACATTTCAAAATCCATACGCAAATTAAGACACGAAAAACTGTGGAATTTGGGTAATTCCTAACCTGTAAATGTGAAAATATGCGTTATAAATGTCGTGAGTAGACATGATGGTTCCCCAACTCATTACGGAGGTCCTCATAAACTTTTTTCAGAAAGATTTTGGGTGTTCTGGGCGCCACCTCCATTGGCTAATACACACAAAAAAATCGAGAAATTTAAGTAATTCCTAAAAAATGTTTGTAAATGCGAAAATATGCGTTAAAAATGGTTTAATTATACATGATAGTTTACCAACTCATTAATGAGGTCCTCATAAAGTTTTTTTAGAAAAAAAAATTGGGTTCTCCGAGGCCCCCAAATCCATGGTTAATACATACAATAAATTGAGAAATTTGGGTAATTCCTACAAAAATGGCCTTTAAATGTGAAAATATGAGTTAAAAAATTGTGTGAGTATACATGATGGTTCCCCAACTCATTAGGGAGATTGTCTTAAAGTTTTTTCAAGAAAAAGTTTTGGGTGCTCAAGGGGGCCAGATCAATGCGCTAATATACACGAAAAACAGAGAAATTTGGGAAGTTCCTAAAAAAGGACATGTAGATGCAAAAATATGCGTTTAAAAAATGGTGTGAGTATATGTGGTTCTTCAACTCATTACAGAGGTTATCAGAAAGATTTTTCAAAAAAACTTTTTGGGTGCTCCAGGACGCCAGATCTATGGCCATTAACACACAAAAATCAAGGAATTCGGATACCTCCAAAAACTGGCCTATAAATGCGAAAATATGCGTTAAAAATATTATGTGAGTATACGTGATGGTTCCCCAAAATCATTACAGAGGTCCTCATAAAGTTTTTTGAGAAAACATTTTAGGTGCTACGGGGTGCAAGATCCATGGACAAATACACACAAAAAGTTGAAAAATTTACTCGATTCGTAAAAAAAGACATGTAAATGCGGAAATGGGCGGTAAAAAATTAGTGTGAATATACGTGAAGGTTCCCCAACTTATTACGCAAGTCCTCATAAAGGTTTTTGAGAAAAAAAATTTGTCATTCGTAAAAAAATGTTTGTAAATGCGGAAATGAAAAAAATGGTGTGAATATAAATGAAAGTTCCCCAAATCCTTACGGAGGAGGACCTCATAAAGTTTTCGTGAAAATTTTTGGGTGCTTTGGGGTGCTAGATCCATGGGCTTATACACACGAAAAATCAAGAAATTTACGCGATTCTTACAAAAAAGGCTTGTAAATTCAGAAATGGGCGTTTAAAAATAGTGTGAGTATAAGTGAAGGTACCCCAACTTACTACGAAGAAAGTTTTTTGAGAATTTTTTTTTTGGTGCTCCGAGACGCTAAATCCGTGGGCATTACACATGAAAAATTAAGTAATTTGCATTCGTAAAAAAAAGTTTGTAAATGCGAAAATGGGAGTTAAAAAAAATGGTTTGAGTGTACATGAAGGTTCCCCAATTCATTATGAAGGTCCTCATAAAGTTTTTTGAGAAACATATTTTGGATGCTCCGGGACACTAGATCAATGGGGCAATAAACATGAAAAATTGAGAAATTTAGGCGTTTCTTAAATATTGGTTACTAAATGCGGAAATGGGCGTTTAAAAAATTGTGTGAGTAAACGTGAAGGTTCTCCAACTTTATACGGAGAAAGATTTTTGAGAAATTTTTTTAGGGTGCTCCGGGGTGCAAGATCCATGGGCTTATACACATGAAAAATCGAGTAATTTACGCAATTCATAAGAAAGGGTTTGTAAATGCATAAATGGACGTTAAAAAATAGTGTGAGTAGTCGAGAAGGTTCTCGAACTCGTTAAAAATGTCCTCGTAATATTTTTTTTGATAAAATATTTTAGGTGCTTTGGGGCGCCAGATCCATGGGCTTTAACACACGAAAAATTAAAGAATTTGTGTGATTCGTAAAAAATGGCTTGTAAATGCGGAAATGAGAGTTAAAATGGGTGTGAGTGTATGTGAAGGTTCCCAACTTATTACGGAGGTACTCATAAAGTTTTTTGAGAAAAAGATTTAGGGTGCTCCGGGGCGCCAGATCCATGGGCTAATACATACGAAAAATTGAGAAATTTGTGCGATTCGTAAAATAAGGCTTGTAATTGCGAAAAAAGATGTTTAAAAAAATAGTGTGAGTATACGTGAAGGTTCCAAACTAATTACAAAGATCCTCATAAAGTTCTTTTAGGAAAGTTTTTTAGGTGCTCGAGGGCGCCAAATCCATAGGCTAATAATACACACGAAAAATCGAGAAATTGGCGTGATTTGTAAAAAAAGGATTGTAAAGGCGGAATGGGTGTTAATGAAATGGTGTCAGTATACGTGAAGGTTCTCCAACTCATTATAGAGGTTCTCATAAAGTTTTTTTGAGAAAAATATCAACGGTGTGAGTATACTTGAAGGTTCCCCAACTCATTACAGAGGTCCTCATAAAGTTAATTGAGAAAAATATTTTGTGTTTTCTAGGGCAATAGATCCATGGGCTTATACACAAGAAAAATCGAGAATTTTTCATGATTTATAAAAAAGGGCTTGTAAATGTTGTAATTGACGTTAAAAAATGCTATGAGTATACGTGAAGGTTCCCCAACAAATTACAGAGATCCTCATGATATGTGAAGGTTTTCGGACTCATTACGGAGGTCTTCATAAAGTTATATGAATTTTTTTTTTTGGGTGCTTCAGGCGATTGATCTATGTTCCAATACACACGAAAAATTGAAGAATTTACAGGATTCAGATAGAAGGCTTGTAAATGCCAAAATGGGCATTAAAAAGATGGTGTGACTACGAGAAGGTTTCCCAACTAATTACGGAGGTCTTCATAAAATCTTTTGAGAAAAACATTTTAGGTGCTTCGGGGCACCGATCATTAGGCTAATACACACGAAAAATTGAGAATTTTGTGCGATTCGTTAAAAAGGACTTGTAAATGCGGAAATAGGCGTTATGAAAATGGTGTGACTATACTTGAAGGTTCCTAACTCATTACAGAGGTCTCGTAAGGTATTTTGAGAAAAAAAAATTGGATGCTCTGTAGCCCTCCATGGGCTTTAACACATGAAAAATCAAGAAATTTGCGCAATTAGTAAAAAAATGGCTTTGTAAAATGCGGAAATGAGCGTTAAAAAATAGCGTGAGTATAATATGAAGCCCCAACTCATTACAGAGGTCCTTATAAAGTTATTTGAGAAAAAGATTTTGGGTGCTCTAGGGCGCCGGATCCATGGGCTAAAACATATGAAAATCGAGGAATTTTCGTGATTTGTAAAAAAGGGCTTGTAAATGCAATAATTGACGTTTAAAAATAGTATGAATACGTGAAGGTTTCCCAACTCATTACGTACCCTCATGATACGTGAAGGTTTCCTCATAAAGTATTTTGAGAAATTTTTTATGAGATTGGTCCATGGTCCAATACACATGAAAAATTGAAAAATTTACAAGATTCGTATAGAAGCCTTGTAAATGCCAAAATGGGCGTTAAAAAAATGGTGTGAGTACACGTGAAGGTTCCCCCAATTAATTACGGAGATCCTCATAAAGTCTTTTGAGAAAAAAACATTTTGGGTGCTTCGAGACGTCAGATCATTGGGATAATACACATGGAAAATCTAGAAATTTGTGCGATTGGTAAAAAAAGGCGCTATGGAAATGGTGTGAGTATACTTGAAGGTTCCCAACTCATTATATAGGTCGTCGTAAGGTATTTTGAGAAAAAAAATTGGGTGCTTCGAAGCGCTAGATTCATGGGCTAACACATGAAAAATCAAGAAATTTGCGCGATTAGTTTTAAAGGGGCTTGTAAATGCCGAAATGAGTGTTGAAAAATGGTGTGAGTATACGTGAAAGTTTCCCAACTCATTACGGAGGTCCTCATTAAATTTTTTTGAGAAAAAGTTTCTGGGTGCTCTGGAACATTAAATCCATGGGCTAATTTAGTTAACACACGAAAAATCGACTAATTTACGCTATTCGAAAAAGAGAGTTTGTAAATGCGAAAATAAAAATTAAAAAAAAGAGAATTAAATACATGAAGGTTCCCCAACTCATTACGGATGTCCTCATAAAGTCTTTTGAGAAAAATATTTTGGGTGCTCCGGGGCGTTATGGGGCTAACACACGAAAAATTGAGAAATTTGTGCGATTCATAAAAAAGGTTACTAAATTCGAAAATGGGCGTTAAAAAAATGGTGTACGTGAAGGTTCCCCAAACTCATTACGAAGGTCCTCATAAAGGTTTTTGAGAAAACAATGTTTGGGTGCTTCGTACGCCTGATCCATGGGGCTATGTGTTGCGATTTGTAAAATGGGGGATGTAATTGCGGAAATGGGTGTTAAAAAATTGTGTGAGTGCGTGAAGTCCTCAAAAAGATTTTTGAGAAACAAATTTAGGTGCGCTTGGGTGCCATATGCACACACGAAAAATCGCGTAATTTGTAAAACAAGGCACATTTGTACATGCATGGACGGTAAAAAATAGTGTTATGTTTCTTTCCCAACTCTTAACCTGGTTTCTCATAATAGAGCTTGTAAATGTGGAAATTAGCGTTAAAAAAATGGTGTGATACATGAGGTTCCCCAACGAGTCCTCATAAAGTTTTTTGAGAAGTTTTTTTCGTGCTCCTGAGAGGATCCATGGGATTTATACACCAAGAAACGAAGGAATTTGCGTGATTCATCAAAATAATCCTTTACCTCGAGGCGCCGTGCCTCAAGGCCCCCTACTACCATCCCCGGACCTCGAGGCGCCGTGCCCCAACGACCCCTACTACCATCCCCGGACCTTGAGGCGCCGTACCTCGAGGACCTCTCGAGGCGCCAAGTCCCGAGGCCCCCTAAGACTAACCCCCCAGGACCTCGAGGCGTCGTGCCCCGAGGCCCCCATAAGACCTTACCCCCCGACCCCCCAAGGCGTCGTACACCGAGGCCCCCCTTAAGACCCTACCCCTGGGGCCTCGAGGCGCCGTGCCCCGAGACCCCCTACCCTTATTCCCCGGACCTCAACGCGTCGTAGCCCGATGCCCCCTATAGCCTCCCGAACCTCGAGGCGCCGTGCCCCGAGGCCCCTCTAAAACCTTACACCCCCGGACCTCGAGGAGCCGTGCCCCGAGGCCACCCTAAGACCCTACCCCCCGGACCTCGAGACGCCGTGCCCCGAGACCCCCCTTAAGACCCTACCCCACGGACCTCGAAGCGCACGCCCCGAGGCCCCTCTAAGACTCTAACCCCCCGGACCTCGAGGCGCCATACCCCGAGGCCCCCCTAAGACTCCAACCCCCCGGACCTCGAGGTGCCGTGCCCCGAGGCCCCCCTAAGACCCTACTCCCAGGGACCTCGTGGCGCCGTGCCCTGAGGCCGCCCTAAGACCATACCGCCAGGACCTCGAGGCGTCGTGCCCCGAGGCCCCTCCTAAGACCCTACCCCCCTGGACCTCGAGGCAGCGTTCCCCAAGGCCCTCATAAAACTAGACTTCCCCGGACCTCGAAGCGCCGTGCCCTAAGGTCCCTCTAAAACTTTACCCCCGGACCTCGAGGCGCCGTGCCCCGGCCCACCTAAAACTCTACCCCTCGGACCTCGAGGCGCCGTTCCCCGAGGCCCCTCTAAAATTCTATCCCCCGGACCTCGAGGCGCCGTGCCCTGAGTCCCTCCTAAGACCTTACCCACTGGTCCTCGAGGCACCGTGCCCTGAGACCCCCCTAAGACCCTAGCCCGGGACCTTTAGGCGCAGTACCCCAAGACCCTCTAAGACCTACCCCCCCGGGACCTCGAGGCGCCGTGCCCCGAGGCCCTCCTAAAACTCTACTTACCCCCCCTTCCCCGGGTCCTCGAGGCGCCGTGCCCTGAGGCCCCCCTAAGACCCTACCCCCCTGGGACCTCGAGGCGCCGTGCCCTGAGGCCCCCCTAAGACTCTACTTACCCCTCCCCTCCGGACCCCGAGGCCCCTTAAGACCCTACCCTCCGAGACCTCGAGGCGCCGTTCCCCGAGGCCCCCCTAAGACCTTACTACCCCTCGAGACCTCGAGGTGCCGTTCCCCGAGGCCCCCCTAAGACCCTACTTCCTCTCGAACCTCGAGGCGCCGTTCCCCGAGGCCTCCCCTAAAACTCTACTACCCCAGACCTGGAGGCGCCGTTCCCCGAGGCTCCCCTAAGACCCTACTATCCCCCGGACCTCGAGGCGCCGTTCCCCGAGGCCCCCCCTAAAACTTTACTACCCCCCGACCTTGAGGCGCCGTTCCCCGAGACCCCCTAAAAGACTCTACTTAACCCCCCTCCCCCGGACCTTGAGGCTCCCCTAAGACCCTACCCCCGAACCTCGATGCGCCGTGCCCCGAGGTCCCGCAGACCCCCTACCCCCAAGGACCTCGAGGCGCCGTACCCCGAGGCCCCCCTAAGACCCTACCCCCCTCCCCTCAAGGCGCCGTTCCCCGAGGCTCCCCTAAGACTCTACCCCCCGGACCTCGAGGCGCGTTCCCCGAGGCCCCCTATAAACTCTACTACCCCCAGACCTCAAGGCGCCGTTCCCCGAGGCTCCCCTAAGACTTTACCCCCCGGACCTCGAGGCGCCGTTCCCCGAGGCCCCCCATAAACTCTACTACCCCCCCGGACCTTGAGGCGCCGTTCCCTGTGGCCCCCTTCTATTTAACCCCTTCCCCTCCCCCGGACCTTGAGGACCCCTAAAACCCTACCCCCGAACCTCGAGGCGCCGTGCCCCGAAGACCCCCCTACCCCCCCGGACCTTGAGGCGCCGTACCTCGAGGCCCCCCTAAGACCTTACTACCCCCTCCCCACCTTACCCCCCGGACCTCGAGGCGCCGTTCCCCGAGTCCCCCCTAAGACCCTACTACCCCCCTCCCCCCCCGGACCTCGAGGCGGTCCCCGAGGCTCCTCTAAATCTCTACTACCCCCGGAACCTCGAGGCGCGGTGCCCCGATTTCCCCCTAAGACCCCACCACCCCCTCGAACCTCGAGGCGCTGTGCCCCGAGGCCCCCCTAAATCTCTACTACCCCTCCGGACCTCGAGGCGCCGTGCCCCGATGGCCCCCTAAGACCCTACCACCCCCCCATCCCCCAATGCCCGATACCTTCATGCTCCAGTAAGTGTATTCTGTCCATTTGATGCAACCCTGAGTATAACAAATTTCAAGTATAAATGAAAAAGAAGAAGAAGAATTACACATATGAAAGTGAAATAAACTGAATTATATGACTTTCATTCTTAAGTTAGAGAGCTGTAGAAGAAGCTAGGGCTTTCATCACAACAGAAATCTGGAGATTATTCACATGATGTCTATGCAGACCGGGCAACATGAAGAAGCTAGGGAGTAAAACTAGACATGTTGTCGAAACTAAAAAAAAAAGAAATAATCTTACACCGAAGAACATAAAAGAAATAATCTGTTATGAATGAATGAAACCATCACCAATGGCAATACCAAACACACAAAAGAGACAAAGGTCTTTTATCAATTAAACCACCACCAATAATACATCAAGTCTCCAAGGGGAAGGATAAACAAATCTAGGCTGGAGAAAAACTAAGTTTCTTCCCTTACAAAATTCTAAAATAGCATGAGATCTTATATTATCATCAAAGTGAATTATGAAGTACAAAACTAATTTTCTCCCTTACAAAATTCTAAAATAGCTGAAACAACTACCTATATAATAGAGGAAGCAATAGTGTCCATCATTTTCCTTAGTAAAAGTAACTTGGCCACATACTTCAACACAAAGCCTTTTTTCATATTGTACCAAATAGTATGCCTCAGATAAGAATGAACAAAATTTAAAAGGCAAGACTGGACTTTAGGACATTGTCAGTTTGCCATTGATGTCATCTGTTGCATACCTTTTAAGATGCTTCTCTTGTTGTCAAAGTAGTATCAAGCTATGTTGCTCAGACTCCCAAAATTGTTGTTGCACCTGTGTCGGATTCTCCAAAATGCACTATGGAGTATCTGACACACATCTGTCGACATTTTTGAAGAGTCAGAGCAACATATGCAACATATACAGATGTAGCCTAACAGGCTTGTATAACAGTTTGTATAAATTTTTGTATAACAGTTTGTATATTAGCCTAACAATGCTTGTATAACAGTTTGTATAAATTTTTGCTCAACTTCCAAATGAAATGGATAATTATGACACTATGATGGAATCATTGATGCAGTGAATAATACTAACATACTCATTCAATTTTAAAAAATTCAAAGGGGAAAATCAACTGCTTGACCAAAACGGACTGATTTAGAACAAAAATAGGGTATTTAAAGAGAGAACTAAACCAAGATCATGAATTATACACTAGTAGAAATAAAATCGCTTAAGAGACAAAAATCGCTTAATTTTTTCTCTGATGGGCACTCATGTATCTAGCTCACAAAATTCCTGAAAAACTCGATCAATCAGCCAACTATCCCCCAATTCCAAACTAGTTAGGTTCAACAAATACAAATCCACACAGATGTTTATATGTTCTTCCTCATCTTTTGTAAAGTTCAACTGCTAAGAGAGTACTTTTTTTGTGTAACACGAAAGCTGTTCATGATTTCGATATCAAGATGGAGCTTATAGACTCTCTGCATAGTTGAAGAGAAGATTTTTTTATTCTTTTTTGCAACTTTGTAGCTCCATCGTAGTGCAAACAGGATCCAGGGAAGGTCCTCACCCCAAGGGTACGCAAAGAATCCCTCTTACTACTGCTATAAGGTGAACTACTAAAATGTACCCTGGAAACTAAATCCACATATATTCATGTCCGTTTGAGCCAATTCATTTCAGTACAAGAAGGAAACAATAGCACTAAAACTAATCATGTCGGCGAACCAAGAGATAGTCAACTCTCTCAATAAACACAACATATTCTCTTTTTGGAAAGATCCATATTAACAGAAACATCATGGATTGTCTGAATCAGTGAAAACAAATTCTAGTAAACTTCAGATTAAAGACACAAAAATCAAGCTAATTAAAGACCAAAGTCCAACCATATACTTGCTTTGTTCATTTTATTTCCCCCGGGCCAATTTTTCTTCTTCACAAGTCTTATATAACCCAACAGAAGAATAAAGTTACATAAAGATTGAAACGTTAAATATAATACAGTTACTCAACATTGAAAAGAGACAAAGAACACAAACAGATCCAACTACAACTACAGATCACATAATAACAACTACCCTCCAATCTAGAAATCAGCCACATCAATTAAAACCCATTTGACTATAAACTAAGTTGGTGTTCCACTGATTCAAATTAGGAAATTGCCAACAGTTTGCAGAGAAGGTACCAAAAGAGAAAAGTTTGAAAATATAAATTGAACACAAATTCATCAATATACAAGAAGAAGGGTTTGATTACTAATTCTAAGCAGTAACAGGAGAGAGCTAACCACCATGACTGATATACCAATTTCCCCATTCCTACGAGTTGCCCCCAACCCTAAGTCAGAGGAAAATGAAAAAAAGTACCTGAATAGGAGCAGTGGCATACCAAAATGGATTCAAGAAGCATCGCAATGTCTCTCCTTATCATTCTCGCCGCCACCGTCATTGCTGCAAAAAAACTTGATTTGTATCTTCATCGCCTTATTGCGGAATTGAGAGAGGAATTGGGAAATTGACCATTTCGAGGTTGAAGAGCCATCTTCATGGCCTTATTGCGGTGCTACTGTAACGGTCTTCATCGCCATATTGCAGAGAGAATGAGAGTTGAAAGTGTAACGGTCATTTCATTTGGGATGAAAACAAATATATCAAATCAATGAACAAATGGATGACGTGGCGGTCTTTGTGGGGTCCGAAGTTGAGTCTAAAGCGAGTTCAAAATATATGTTTGATATTGTATTTCTTTTCGTAAAGTGTTATTTTTCTTATTCAAATTTTCTGTATTTAATATAATTGTATGAAATTGATGATTCTATGTGATTGCAATTATTTATAAAGAGTGTTGTACAATCAATATAGAGAAAATAATTCGTATTCATATATATATTTTTTCTTTAGATTCATCTCTACACCTCCAAAATTTAAAATTAATTATATTTTTAAAAACTAATGGGAATTTTTTTTAAAAAATCCCAGCACTTTAACGTCCCACACTTATAATATTTATGTAATTTTTAAATTTATTTTATCAATTATTTACTAATTTATTGATTTGTTTATCTTTTTTTTTTTTTTTCAATTTGTCTCATATGATATGACATGTAAATTTTATTACTTTCATGTTAATTGATTTGATATAACGAATATTTTTTCTTTTAACTTTCATTCTATTCATTTTCTTTTCATAATTTCTTTTTCGTTTGTAATTTTCTGATAAATTAATACATATAAAGAACATGTAATGATGGATGGAGATTCTTATTATATTGTCTAATTGTTGATTGGACTATGCCAAACTCGAGAGATGAATTTTGCGGACACAATAAGATAAAAGTACAAGCATATGTAATGAGTGTGATTTATAAATTTTATATAATAGCAGGGGCGTTCCCAGGATTAGGACTATATTTGGAAAAATTGTATGAAATAACAAATTATTAATTTAAATTAAATGTTATAGCCATATTTTATTTTAATTATAATTCGCAGCAAACATTTCCTTTTTTTGCTATCTGATTCGGTATACAATTAGTCATTTTCGATATACAATTAGCCATTTTATACATTTCGTTATAAAATGTATAAAATGCATTTGTGTTTGTATAAAGCGAGAGAAAAATATATATACAAATACAAATACATATATTTTCATCCTATACACTTATACTTATACAAATACAGATCTTATTAAACAAATTACAATATATAAATGAATTTATACAAAACTTAACAATTTGTATAAAATTAGATGTTTGTAGCGAATTATACAAATCAAAAGCTCCATAGCAAACATAAAATTTGCTATGGAACGCAATTATGCAAACTATAACTATAACATACAAATATGATTTTTATATTTGCTATATGTGAAAGTTGTTAATTATTAAAAGCATGAACACCCTTTGAAATGTTGTTTGGACCTTTTGTCCCGTACTTTTAAAAAAATCATTTTAGACAAAATCGTCTTTTCACCATTTTTCTTCAATTATCTTCATTTAATTATTCTCTAATATAGAAATTTCAAAACTAATCACTATTTGTCAAATTATGACTTAAAAAGAATAAACATACATTATTATTTTTCTTTATTAAATTAGGTAGAAAGTCCTAACATGTATTTGAATTGATAATTAATAAAAAAATTACTTTATATAATACTTTTAATTTTATTTTGTCTTTTTGGTTTGATTAGTCCGTGCCTGTTTAGATGTTTAGTCCGTGTATGTTTCTGATTGTTATTTTGATTAATTTTGTTTTTTAATATTTAGTTTACAACATGTTGGTGAAAACTTACAAGATAACAAAAATACAAGATTACAATTGAAAATAAAAATAAAGAAATAAATCTCTTCAGGTTGAGGCGCGGATATCTCGCTCTTTTTAAGGAGATTCGAGTCCACTGCAACAAATGTTTTCACCGGTCCAACAATAGTCCTTCTTGACTTGTCCCCTCCAGGATTCAACAACCTAATCACAAAATATAACTCAACAACTCTGGACAAGAGTTGAGTCCAAAGCTCCACAAAAGAAACACCTCCCTTCAACTAATAAGAACTCTCTTTTTGACAAACCTTATGCACTCTATATTTTCTTGTTGTATTGTGTGTAACAAACCAAATGAAGACTACCACTATTTATACTAGAAGAAGTCTTCCTAGCAATGAATAGGAAGATAATGGTGTAGTAAATAGTGAAGATAATGGTCTTAGGAGTTACATAGGTTACAAGAATAATGAAGGAATTAAGAATGAGATAATGAAGAACCATTACATCTTCTGCCAGAAAAACCACAAAACGGGCAACCACTACAACGTTCTCAGCAACGTTATAACAAAGTAATGGCAATTAAGCCAAATGATAATAAAGATGACATCAAATGTCATCAATTGTCTGACGGTAGTAAAGCACCTAATGATGTGTTATTAGGCAGAAAGCAAATGACATTTAGCAAAGTATAATAATATTAAAATGCCACAACAATCCCCCACTCATTTTAAGTATTAGACAAGAGAGTATATCAGTTGAAGGAAGACTACTATGCATAATGAAGGTGTGCTCTGCATTGAACCTCCACTTAGTGAAACAATAATTTTTACTCCAGAGTCGTAGTGGTCTCAAACTTGAACTATGACTGCTTAAGGGAAATAAAACATCACTGCTCACACATAATAATCAAGGTGTTGACATGACCTTTAAAGCCAGCACGTTATGGCCATGTGCTATCCCGGTTTCATGATAGGAAGCGACCTACTTTCACACATCACATAGGTGAAATCTGTCGAGAGTGCTCCTGTAAGCTTAACATTCCACCCATACGAGCTACAAATATTCATTAAGAGTTTTATCAACTCAACCTTCACAAACTACATGAAACAATGCACTCACATCATAGGAAGGGAAATAAAAAGATAGTGCATTTTTCACAACAAGTCATCATATGATTAGTTTTTCCCTTTGAACCTGGTTATAGGATCTCTAGTACCCAGGTTGGGTTTCCTCATATATGACTCAAGGATTTGTAGGCTTCAATCCCATCCCCTTCGATGTGCTCCAAACCTTTTCTCTTGTTAATGCCTTAGTAAGAAGATCTGCAAGATTATCACAAGATTTGATATAATCAACATTAATGGTACCATTTGTCAAATATGATCTTACATTACTGTGTTTCCTCCTTATAGGTTTGGATTTACCGTTATAATAACAATTTTGAACTCTATCAATCGCAGCGGTGCTATCACAATGAATTAAAATAGGAGAATTTTTTTTTTCAAAATAAGGTGTTTGAAATAATAAATCTCTTAACCAATTCGCTTCCTCACTAGCTGAAGCTAAAGCAATTAGTTCAGCTTCCATGGTAGAGTTAGCAATTATAGTTTGCTTTTTTGATCTCCAACAAACAACACCACCACCTAAAGTAAAGACATAACCAGTGGTAGAACATGAATCACCTGATAAAGTGTTCCAATCTGCATCACAAAAGCCTTTAAGTACAACATGATATTTTTTATAGAACAAACCACAATTTTTTGTTTCAATTAAATATCTCATAACTCTTGTTACAACATGTCAATGTTCATTACATGGCTTGCTTGTAAACCTGCCAAGTACTCCTACTGCATATGCAATATCAGGCCTTGTGCAATCAGTCACATATCTCAAACTTCCGATTATGCTAGCATATTCCTTTTGATTTATTACATCATTTTCATTTTCAACAGGAAATAAGTGAACACTTGAATCAAAAGGAGTAGCAACATGCTTGCAATCAAGAAAGTTATATTTTTTCAAAATTTTCTCAACATAATGTGACTGGTCAGGGAAAATTCCATCACATGTTCTTGTTATTTTTATTCCAAGAATAACATTTGCCTCACCAAGATCTTTCATATCAAAATGGCTTCTAAGAATATTCTTAGCATCATCAATAACATTCATGTTAGAGCCAAAGATCAACAAATCATCAACATATAGGCAAATAATCACATGTGAATTATTCCAAGACTTATGATATATGCACTTATC
>JAJOOF010006043.1:0-54190 GCA_029582545.1 Solanum lignicaule
ATATATATATATATATATATATATATATATATATATATATATATATATTTATGGAAAGCTGTAAACCTGTAGATTAAAAATCAATGTATTGAAAAATACAATAATACTCAGTGTGTATATAAAAATACAATATAACTATGTGGGAGTTTATCTAACCAACAACCATCACTATAAGCTATGTGATGATACATGTTTACATCCCTACTTTATTCAAATAGGGCGAAACGTCGCGGTGACTCGAAAAATAAACAATTAATTCAATTTTAAAAGAATTTTAAGAAAAAACGAGTTTTAAAGGAGTCGTCACCTAATTTTTCCAATTAAAAATGTCTACAAAACCAATAGAATCTAGGTAAGGGATTCAAGTTATTTCGAAGGGAAGGTGTTAGGCATCCTTCGAAATTCACAATTGTGGGTCTTGATTGAATTTATTTTTTTCAAATTGAGGAGGAGATAAAAACAAATAAACAAGTATAATAAGCATGCAATATACACAAGTAATAAAATAAAACAATAATATAAGACACGGCCTAAAATTTGTCTAACATCAATATATACAAAATAATGAATAAACAATATAATTCGAACGAAGTTCGAATAGCTCCAATGGGAAGCAGCTGCGAGTACCTGTAAAGACACTTAGTAAAAGTGTTAGTACTAAATAAATACGAATAAAAATAAATAAATTAATAATAACTTAAAAATAAAAATTCGTCTTATTAACATGGGAGGCATTGAAAATCGACGTTAATTTCTTCATCGGTCAATTTTAACATATAAAACATATTAACGTAAACTAAATTTCCATCTTTTACAATGGGGAGGCCTCGAAAACTAACGGAGAGATTTTCTCATTGGCCAATTTTAACATATAAAACATATTAACTTGAATTAAATTTTCGTCTTTTACAATGGGGAGACCTCGAAAACCGACGGAGAGATTTTCTCATTGGCCAATTTTAACATATAAAACATATTAACTTAAACTAAATTCTAGTCTTTTACAATGGGGAGACCTCGAAAACCGACAGAGAAATTTTCTCATTGATCAATTGAATTTATTTTTTTCAACACAATCATATAAAATTAACAAGTGACAATATAACATAAACTACATAACAATAATAATAACCAAACAAAATAATAAAAAATAATAAAGCAACACGGGTCACTGGCCTTCCTTAAAAAGTGAAATGCAATCAATTTTGATTAAATCTAAAATAAACACATGTATTCCTATTCAAAATAAATAATAAACTAAGGCAACTAGGCAAACAAGTATCACTGGAAACACTATGCTAAAAAAATAATGAGAAAAGGTAAAAGAAAAAAAACTTTAAAAATGCAACAAAGAATAACCAACATAGCCCAAATCAAAATGAAAATAAAATAAAAATAGATAGTTCAAACAAACACACAATAAACTAAAATGAAAAACTATAAACTTTAACAGAAAATACCACCACAACGAACAGAACTAAATTAACTTAAGAGAAAAAAGAAAATATAAATAAAGAATCAGCAACCATGCATATCCAGATCAATTGACAAAAAAAAAACAGATAATAACACAAAGATCATTAAAATGAAAAAATTAAGAAACCTATATATATATAATAATAAATAGCATAGTCAATATAATGAAAGTCATAATGCCAACATTCTAGATTAAAACTAAAAACTTTGGGTGTCACTTTATAGTGATTAAAAATTAACAAAGCCAGAAGCTAATTTATGGTCCACAAATAAATGGAAGTGATGAAAAATATAATCAAAAACAATAGCCAATAAGATGAGAACGTTAGCAAAAATAGATAAAGGAAAAGGCATACCAACAGTATAGAAAAGGTGTCCGCCGGAAATGGAGTGACAATGTGTGTTTTGGCTGAGATTTGGTTGGGTCTGGCTTCTTTGCCTGAGGTCGGAGCTTGGTGGTCCGACAGCGGCTTCATTTGCGGTGGGCTTCCGGTGGTTTGGAGGTGCTATTGTTTGCTGGCTAGTGATCTGGTTTCATGGGGGTTTTGATTTATGAAGCTTCATGGTTGTTGTTCACTGGAGTTTCGTCAGAGCTCATCGACGTAGAGCCAAAACACCTGTTAAATAAAAGAAAACGTAAAAGGGGAAAGGGAAGGGAGCTGGTTCGCGGTTGAGATCTGGTGGCTTTGAGGAGGCTGTTTGGGTGTGGTTTTCACCGGAGTTTCGCCGGACAACGGTTACTTGTAGGAATTGGGTAAATAATTAATTAATTAAGTTGATTAGTTGAAATGTTAGTTAGAAGGTGGGGTCCACAAAGTTGTTAGTTAGTTAGTACGAGCTGATATTGTGTAGTATGTATATAAAGCACTATTCATTGTAAAGTAGTTAGTTTTGATCAAGCAATAAAACTTTCTCTTCTTCTCTCTCAATTGTTAGACTACAGTTTCTATATGGTATCAGAGCATTGAATCGAGTTCGATTCAACTGCGTGAAGCTATGATCCTGTGTTTCCCCCATTGAAGACCTTCTGTGGAAGCAAAGGTAATGGCGAACAACGAAGAATCAACTGCAGCTGCAGTTAGAACAGAGACGCTTGATGAAATTGAAAAGAAGCGTAATCATCCTCTGTATCTTCATCCTTCAGATACTCCTGGGTGTGTTCTCACCACAGTACAGCTCACAGGAACAGAAAACTATTCTCTATGGAGCAGATCTATGCTAATCAATCTCAGAGCTAAGAGCAAATTAGGGTCCGTGTTGGGAACATGCATGTGTTTCATACCTTGCAATCGTTTCTTGCATTTGTTCAAACTCAGTTTAAGAAACAGATAAAAAGGATGTGATCTGATAATGGAAATGAATTTTTTAACAAAGAATGCAATGAATTGTTTAGAGAACAAGGGATAGTTCATGAAAGTAGTTGTCCATACACTCCACCACAAAATGGAGTGGCAGAAAGGAAACATAGACATATACTTGAAGTATCCAAGAGCACTCAGATTTCATGGGCACATATCTCTTAGGTTCTGGGGAGAATGTGTTCTTGCAGCTGTGTATCTGATAAATAGGCTGCCAACAACAGTATTGAAGGGACAGACCCCATATGAAGCTTTCCATAAGGTGAAGGCTAAGCTAGATCATCTGAAGACATTAGGATGCTTGTGTTATGCGACAAGAGTGCCTAAAGCTGACAAATTTCCTCTTAGAGCAGATGCTTGTAATTTCCTGGGATACTCAGTTTCTCAAAAAGGATACATATTGTATAACTTGAATCAAAAAAGGATGTTGGTTAGTAGAGATGTTCTTTTTAAAGAAGATATATTTCCTTTTGAGAAGATGAGTACAAAACAGTTACCCCTATTTCCAGTTAATGATCTGACACTTCAAGAAGATGACATTCATGAAGTAACTCATCAGTTCCCATATGAGGAGATATTTCCTGATGTTGCCTTACCATATATGAGTACAGTTGAAGGAAATAATCATGTTGATCACAATGTTGTTGTAGAAGGAAGGTCCAGACAGTCACTTAGAACATCTCATCCACCTATATGAATGAAGGATTATGTGAGACAAGTATCAGATTCAAGCCAGCCTTACACACTTGGAAACTATGTCTCATATCAACACATTTCTCCAAATTATGCTGCATATCTGTCCAAATTCTCCACAGAGGTTGAACCTAGGAGCTATGAGGAAGCTATTAAGGATCAAAGGTGGGTAGATGCTATGAAAGTAGAGATCAAGGCATTAGAAGATAATGGGACTTGGGAGTTAGTGAACTTGCTAACACATAAGCCTGTTATTGGATGTAAATGGGTTTTTAAGATCAAGTATCAAGCTGATGGACAGATTGACAGATTCAAGGCAAGACTGATTGCTAAAGGATACAATCAGACTGAGGAAATTGATTACCAAGAGACATTTTCACCAGTGGTGAAGATGGTGACTGTTAGATCCATCATCTCACTAGCTGCTGTTGAACATTAGGTTATTTACCAAATGGATGCCTCCAATGCCTTCTTACAAGGTGATTTGTTTGAAGATATGTATATGGAACTGCCTAAGGGATTTCTACCACAGAGGAAGAATATTGTATGCAAGCTGATTAAGTCCCTTTATGGACTTAAACAAGCTTCCAGACAATGAAATGCAAAACTTACAACTGCTCTTTGTAATTCTGGGTATACTCAGAGTCACTTGGACTACTCCTTATTTACTAAGAAGAAAGACACTAAGCTGGTCATTATTTTAGTGTATGTAGATGACCTGTTGATTACAGGGAATGATGTTGGGTTGATAGAAGAGACTAAACGTGTGTTACATAGTCATTTCAAGATCAAGGACTTGGGAGAGCTTAAGTACTTCTTAGGCATTGAATTTCTTAGATCAAGTAAAGGGATAATGATGAATCAAAGAAAATATGCCTTGGAGTTGATATCTGAGGTAGGACTGGCAGCTGCTAAACTAGCCCTTACACATCAAGAATGTAACATAAAGATGACTAGCGTGGAGTATGACGAGGGCACTGATCTACATGATGACTTGTTTGAAGATGTAAACAGGTATCAACGACTGATTGGGAAGCTGTTATATCTTACTAACACCAGGCCAGATATAGCCTTTGCAGTACAATCCTTGACTCAGTTCATGCAGCAACCAAAGCTCTCACACTAGGATGCAGCCTTAAGGGTAGTGAGATACATTAAGGGTGATCCATGTAAAGGGTTATTGTTAAGTTCAGTTCAGAAGCCTCAGCTTACAGGGTTTTGTGATGCAGATTGGGCTGCTTGCCCAAATACCAGAAGGTCTGTCACTGGTTTTATATTAAAATTTGGTGATTCCTTGATTTCGTGGAAGTCTAAAAAACAAAACACCATTTCCAGAAGCTCTGCAGAAGCTGAATATAGAAGTCTAGCAACTTTGACTGCAGAGATAGTTTGGGTTACAGACCTGTTTCAAGAGTTAGGGATTAAATTGTTAGGACCAGCTAGCGTTCATTGTGACAGTAAAGCAGCTATACAGATTGTTGCTAACCCTGTGTTTCATGAACGAACTAAACACATCGAGATTGATTGTCACTTCATTCGAGAAAAGATCCAGGCAGGATTGATGAAGACCAATTACATCCATACCAAGGACCAACAGGCAGACTTATTGACAAAGGCACTTGGAAGATCTCTACATGAAATACTTGTTGCCAAGCTTGGATTCTTGAACTTGTTCAATATATCCAGCTTGAGGGGAAGTGTAGGAATTGGGTAAATAATTCCTTTACTAGCCAGTTAATTAATTAAGTTGATTAGTTGAAATGTTAGTTAGAAGGCGGGGTCCACAAAGTTGTTAGTTAGTTAGTACGAGCTGATATTGTGTAGTATGTAAATAAAGTACTATTCATTGTAAAGTAGTTAGTTTTGATCAAGCAATAAAACTTTCTCTTCTTCTCTCTCAATTGTTAGATTACAGTTTCTATATTACTGATCAGTGAGAAGGAGAATGAAGGGGTTTTGTGGTGGTGTTGGTGAGGAATTGGTTGGAGAAGAAGAGCAAAACTGGGTCCGTTTTGGGTGGTTCTCCGGTGGGTTTGAGGAGGCTATTTGGTGGCTGCTTCAGTTGGCTGGTTGTTGGTGGCTTTCATTTCAGGCAATGATTGATTGGTGAAGAATCGAAAATGGGGGTTTGGTGACAGCTGTTTTTGTGCCAAAAAATAGGAGGAAAAACTTTTAGGGTTTTTCTCTTTAGGAAAGTTTTCATCCCCTAGTCTAAAAATATTATCCACCCCAAAAACTTAATGACTAAGAAATAGATTAACTAGAAAATCAAAAACCATTTATTGTACAATATCATTATCTAAAAACCATGGCCGAAACCACTAGTTAATAAAATATCTACGTATGAAATCCTATTCATATTTGAATGAATTTCTAGACTGTGCAAAATATCAAAATGAATATTAACAAATGTAACGAATATTAAAAATTGTAATGAATGTAACCAATGACATGTAAAAAATGCAATTTAACAGAAATAATAATTTAATAAAAAATGAACAAATATTTGAACGTATTCAATCGACGATGACAAAAAATAATGTATTTAAAATTAACTGATAAAAAATCTGAAATTTTGACAAATAAAGACAAATATCGATAAAATTATAAAAAATGTATTTTGAATAAATAGAACTTAAAAGTTACGAATTTTGAAAATGTTAGACCAAAATTGGGTGTCAACAATACAACGTCTCGCCCACACTGCCAGAACTATCCTATACTTTGCCAAGGTATAAGACCTCTCAACTAAGTGGATCCACTAGTTTATACTAAAAAGCACTAAGGAATCATCTAAAAAGTATGACCATTTCTACCCACGTCGACTACATGGTTTATGGAGACTTAAGTTATCTGAACTCATCCCCATATCGATGCTCAATACTACTCCCAAAATATACTCACCTCATATGTTTTAAAAACATAACTCTTTCTGTGGTTTGAGATTATTACTCAAAAACTTTCTCTAAAAAGAGATGTTACTCAACTGCTCAAAACTCTTTTGGAAATCTCAGTTTCCTCCTATTTTAAATGTGAAAACCATTTACTCTTGGAAATACTTAGTTCTCATATGTCATTTTAAGGAAAATGAACTCGACTCTACTCTTTCTTAACTCAAGTGCTCAAGTCTTAAAACAAGTTTAGAAAATTTTGTAAAAGACTTCTCAGAATAAAGTTCATGCCGAATTATGGAAGTGAACGACTCAATTCAAAGTTTTCAATAACCATATATATAGAACTCAATACTCGGAACTCAAGAACTTCATTGGTAATACTCGTTTCAAGAATGCTCGACTCAGAGAGTTCATGCGGAATTATGGGCATAAACTACTCAACTAAATGACTCAAAGATAGTTCTCATCTCCAGACTACTCGACTTATAGGGTTCATGCAGAATTATGGGCATGAACTACTCAACTCAAGGACTTCATGGGTAACATGTAATAGTCCCATGATTAGGAATATAATCTCAAAAGGGATTAGGAACTCAATACTCAAGACTTAGAACTTGAATATACTACTCCTCTCAAAGGTACTCAATTTATGAAGTTCATGTGGAATTTATGGGCATGAACGACTAAACTCGAGGGTCTACACAACAATATGGAACTCATGTATTCGACTCTTCTCATTCTCATACTTACTTCCTCAAAACATAGCTCTAAGCGATAATTGATCTCAAAAGATCCACAATTGAACTCAAAGACTTTCTTTAACTCTATCTTAATTCTCTTTTGAATGTGAATTATGAATTCAAGAGTTATGGTTCATGATATGAAGGATATCGTGATGATAAAGTAGACTCATGAATACATTCTCCTCATTCTCATATTCACTTGCTCGAGTCTTGAAACAATTTACTAGAAGTTGTAGAAGACTCCATAAAATGATTCAAAGGGACTTTCTTAGAATGTCCGAAAGAATTCTCAAAACTTAACTTTTGATTCTACCTTGAATTTGAATTATGAATTCAAGGTTATGATCATGTTATGAATGATTTCTAGGTGTTTAGAAGTAGGTTAGAGTAGTTAGAATCGAAAAGGAGTAAAAATACCCTTCGAAAGAACTCAAACGGAGCAACCGACTGCAAATTGGATGGGTCAGGCAAACCTGGCGCACTGATTGGCGCGGGGCGCCAGCCCCTAAACTTTATAACATAATTTGGGGCACACTGGCTGGCACGACGCCCCAGGCCCCAGCCCAGAAAATCCGACGAATTTCTTTGCTCGTTTTCTCACCCTAACTCACCTAGAATCGAACGGTTTCTTCCCCAATCACTTGGATTCGATTACTTAACATAAGTACACTTTAATCTACTCAATACATCCCTCAAAACACTCACTTCCATCTCAAGAAATCATCAAAAACCCAACACAACAAGATTTAGGATAAACTTCAAGAACACTTCTCAATAACTCATCAAGAACTCTAATCTTTCAACTTCAAGAATGAAATTTCGCTGAAAATAACATGATTGGCGTGTGGGCGAACAAAACCCAACACTATGGAAGCTTACATACCTCTTAGGGATAAAACTCATGGCGAAAATCCGCAACCAAATGCAAGAACCTCGACGAACGCCTTGATCCTCTCCTCTTTTCTCCTCTTTTTTTCTCATCTCTCAAAATCCTAACTTATTTTTATGAAGCGTAAACTGAATCCAGTCAGTTTTGTCCCCAAATTAATTACCAAAAATGACTTTAATTAATTGGGTAGTTAAAAGACCATAATACCCTTCTAAAATCTGGTTTTGACTTTCCTTATCTAGACAGCCCAACTTCGAATGGACATATCTCCCTCATACGAACTCGAAACTAAGCAAACTCAGTGGCGTCGAAAAGATAATTCAAAGATATTTCATTTTCCATCTCATGGCACACCTAACTCATCTTGTACAGAGATTTATGGTCATTTGAAGTTGACCCAAATCTTAGAAGAACTTAGGAATGACTTGAACAAATTCCCTTTAATTCTTTTCGGGACTCAAGGTGCTACATCTAATTACCTTAACACTCAAGAAATTTTAAATTCCTCGATAAAATTCTACTCACAACGAAGGATGGTTCGAGTCTTAGTTCAAGGTGCTACTTCTGCAAACCTTCGTTCATGAGAGCTAGGAGACGACCCAGGGCTACTTCTTGACAGATTCCCACGACTTCTAGCGCAAAAGGTAAGATTATTACTCCCCTAATCCATTTTTCGATCCGTAGAACTTAGATTCTTGGGTAATTATTATTATGGGAGAGTTTTGGCCTGAAATTGATGGTGGGAAAAGCCCTAATTAAACATTAGGATCTGAGTTTGGTCTTGGGTTAATAATTATGTTATTTTCTGGGTAATTTAGACCTTGTTTATTGTTCCTTGCGTAAATTACTCATTTATAGATCAAGATCAAGCGGAAAGAATCCGTAAAGGGAAGACTTAAGTGTCTTAGGAGGATTCAAGCTTGGTTTCGAGGTAGGTGATGGTTTGATTTGTTGTTTGTGTAATATATGCCGGTAATTACTTCGTTGTATGCATGCATGTATGAGAATAAGGAATGTAAACCGAATCTAATGCAAATGAGTATATGTATATGAATAATTACATGTCATGAACCATTACTTGATTGTATGACTATGAGTATTGTTTATTATGGGTGTGATTGTGATTGTGGTTGTGCTGACTGGATCGGGTGTCATGTTTCGACATATATATTGGATCGGGTGTCACGTTCCGACACATATATTGGATCGGGTGTCACGTTCTGACACATGTATACTGGATCGGGTGTCACGCTCCGACACACTAACAGTTTGGGTGTGGGTTCCATGAGAGGACCACTGTAATTATACATTCATGTCTAATTGTCATTAATATTGGGAACTGTATGTTGCTCTTGAAATGATAACTGAATTGTGCATTCTGTATATGTGTGTTTATTGTGTTGTAATTGCTTGTGTATATTGTGCTTATTGGAGTAGCCACGTGATCCTACCAGTACACTGTGATTGTGTACTGATACTGCACTTGCTCGTTCTTTGTTGAGTACAAGGCATCTTTAGGCGGTTATTGATCGACCTCAGCTAGCTAGGAGATAACTGATCGAGACCGGATTCAAGGGTGAGCCAATTCTTCCAGGCTGCCATGAGACCTCTTTTATTTAGTCCATTTTATTCGAACTCAGACTAGTGTTTTAGATATTTCATATGTTTGGTTGGGGTTGTACCCCTTTTCCTTAGACTTGTTGAATTTAGAGTTTTGGTACAATGACTTTCAGGTTCTAGGAGTTGTTTTCGCAATGATTTGGTAGTTGTTTTGTTAAACTTTTGGAGTTTATGGGAACTCCATATATTCTTTAGACATTTAAACTTGCTTCCGTATCTTTAAATGTTCTAGTTTTCGTTAAGTTGCTTAGTTGAGTTGTAGTAATGGTTCTCCCACCGGAGGATTAGTGTGGGTGCCAATCACGACGGTCTGGGTCGTGACAATAGTAAATCCATCATTAATTTATATTTATATAACGATAAAGAATAATGATAATAAAATAAGAAGTATTTTCATTTTTTATTTTTTTCTGAATTGAAGATAAACATTTGCTATTTTTTTAAAAAAAATTATTAGAAAAAGAATGTATTAAAAAGAAAATAATAATATATTTATTTGGAAAATGAACATTTTTTACCCATTAAATAACAATAAGGGCATTTTTGGACCAAAGTATTAACAGCAAGGGCATTTTTGGACCAAAGTATTGATGGCAAGGACATTTTTGTGCCAAACTACAAATGGAGGGCATTTTTGAACCAAAGTATTGACGATAAGGGCATTTTTGAGCCAAACTATAAACGGAATGCATTTTTGTTCCTTTCACATAGTTTAAGGGCATTTTTTACCCTTTTCCCATTAAAAATGAAGATCCCAAGTGGTTGTTCATCGAAAATTTTAAAAAAAAATGAATACATTCTTTTGAACATATTCCTTGCACTCCCTATACTTGAGTTATTTAAGATATTAGAAAATTTGGGTGAAAAATGAGAAAATAAAATCAACATTAACGTAGTATTAATCGATCAAGCTATTATCTCATCTTCCTTGCACTCCCTATACTTGACCTCGGCCTTATTGGATCCATCCTTGTGAACGATGTCACAACATTCACATCTATCGATCTGGAAAAAAGATAAAAATAAAAAGAAATTAAAATAAATAAAACTATATAATTATAGAGGCGATTTTTGTAAATTCCTATCAAGAATTTTATATTTTCCTTTTAAATAGGGGAATAGGATTTATTTTTTATATGATTTTTTTTTTGTACTCCTTACATTCAAAAAAAAAATGTCCATCTTTTATGTCATGTAGCCTATACTTTGTGTATAAACATAAGATTTAACCCATATTTATGTATAAACATTTTGTATACACTCGTATACACTTTATACAAGATTGATATACTATGTATAATGATGGGTTATATGATGTAAATATTTTCAAATCCCCCTACCCCCACCAAATAAAATCTAACCCAAACAGGATAGGTTTCAACCTAAGAGCATTCACAAATGATAAAGAAAATTAATGTAATTTTGTTAATAAGATCTAATTAGGTGTAATTTCAACCAAGGATTTGAAAATACAGTTAATGAATTAAATATGTTAAGAGTATAATCATATTTATTTTTATGAAACGAGCTTTTTCCTACTCACGAATTACATAATTATCTTTGTTGTCCCAAAATTATCAAGGGATGCTTAGAGTCATGATCTATACTACTTTATATGTCTCAATTTATGTGATACCTTCAATTATTAAGAGTTAATTTGACTAATTTTTAAAGATAAATTGCATTAAATCAATTCTATATTTTAAAATTAAAATTTAGATATTTAAAAATTATACGAAAATTATTATAAATTGCAATTCTTTTCATGTCAGTATAAAAAAATACATTTAAAAATATTAATCAAATTTCACATAATTTGATTATCAAGAAGCAAAAAATGTCATATAAGTTAGGACGAGAGAGTAGTAGTTTGGACGGCTGAAAAAATTAGCTAACATATACTATAAGATAGATAAACTTAGTACATTTGGAGCCAATCTTTTGTCTTAATTATGAAAGTCATAATTTATCATGATTAGTTTTTTTTTTTTAAAACCACGTTAAATGATGTTGATGCAATTCCAAATGGTCTAAGGAATCTTTAATTACAGAAAATTAAAGTCCTTATCAAACTAATACTATTTTTTATTTGGCATGACCTATTTTTAAAACATACACAAGCTAATACTATAATCTGTTTTTTTTTTCACGAAACAATGTTTCTTTTACAATATAATATATATTCAAACATGTTAGGGAGATAATCACACAATGTGTCCGTCATTTATGAAAAAGTTGTGTTCTAATATTTCTGTATGAAAAAACATCAACATTTATCGATGAAATCCATGCAAAATAATAATAATATATAAACATAAAATAAAAATAAAATTCTTGAATCAAACTTATGAGATATGTTAATTAATTAATAAAAGATATATTGGTAAATATGTATATATGGGAGGGATATTTTAGTTTTCAAGAAAATAATTTTCTACTTCTGCTTCTGCTTTTCTTAAGAAGCAGAAATTTTTAGCTTCTTCTCAACAGCAGAAAAACTGTTTCTGCTTCCAATTAAAAGCAGTTTTGATAATTTTCAAACACTTTTTTTTTTTAAAAAGTGTGTTTTTCGCAAAACAAACATTTTTGACCTCCCAACAACAATGTCAAACATGCTCTAAAAGTAGTTGATAAGCAGATAGTATAAAACTGTTAAAAGCACTCTCAGATGTTGAAATTGATTTTATAAATAAGCAATAAAGTGTTTAAATAAAATTATGGACAAATTACAGAAATACACACCTTTTGTTTCACTTATTTCCATAATCCCCTATTACTTTTAAAAATCTCCAAAATCTCTTATTTCTTTAATGTATCTGAGCCAATATTTAATGTATCCAAGCTACATATTATGTATCTGAGCTAGTTTTTAATGTATCCGAGCCAGTATTTAATGTATCCGAGCTACATATTATGTATCCGAGCTAGTTTTTAATGTATCCAAGCTACATGTTAATGTATCTGAGACAGTATTTAATGTATCTGAGCTATATATTAATGTATACGAGCTTCAATTATTGTATTCGGTTTTTATAATTTTTAAGGGATTAATGTAATTAGAAACTTATTAGGGATAGATTGTAATTTCATATTAAAACTATGGAATTTATGTAATTTACCCAAAAATTATTGAAACCAAACTAAACAATCATTGCATTTAGTTTTAAAAAATCTAATAATTAAGCACTTTTCTACTAAAATGACTGAAATATAAATTTAAAATTCAAAAATAAAATTACACAAAAAGGGATGGATAATGGAAATAGAATAAACAGATAAGTAAAAGTTATGTTTTAGGAAGAGTATTTTGGAAATTACAAAATATATATTAAAGAATAAAATTGTAAAAGGTTTGGTCTAACCAAAAATATTTATAAGCTATAAAACTAAATCATAAATTAGAGGTGACTAACTTATAGTTGTTGGATGATTTTTGAGAGTAAACACTTGACTTATAAGCACTTTTATGTCATAGAAATGTATTTATAAATTAATTGACCAATTTATAAGTTTAATCAGATATACTTATAGCGAAGAGAAAATATCCGATTAAAAAAAAAAGGTCAAGGAAAGGGAGCTAGACGAGCACTTACAAATTACAAGACAAAGAGTGGCATGCTTTACTAAAGTAGAATGAAAGTACCTCCCAAAAATTCTACATACTATGGGATTCCTAAGTATAGAATAGTCCATTTCAACTTTCTTGACAAATAGCATTGCTTAGTTTTTATACATAAATCATTGTGCATATCATTGCTTAGTTTTTATTTATCATTGGGTATCATATTTGATTATCAGTATTAATTTGTACCCAATTTCTTAAAAAATATTGAATGTTTATCCATTTCAAAATAATTTCAGATATGTGATATCCAATTTTATGTCTGAACTTCAAGCCATATGAAATTTCAAACATATCTAAAGTTATTCTGAGGTAGAAAATTTGCAAATTTATATATATACAAGTATGGCTAAAAGTTCCAATATCGAGTATACGTGCACTCTTAATTAAGAATACTTAGAGGATTTTTTCTTTTTGCACACAAATTTAGTCCATTGAACCAACGGGGACGTTATTTAAATAGTAACCTCAAAAAAAGGCCATTTAATTTGAATGAACTATTTTTTTAAAAAAAAAAAACATATTTTATCGTAAAACTAATATATTCTACTCCTATATATGTATTGAGAATTTATGAGGATAGGAAAAGGAAATGAAAGGCATTACCTGAATACGTTTTATTGCATGTGAGTAAACATGAATTTCAGAAACATACTCTGCAGAATGATTTCCAGCAAACAAACAAACTCCTATCCCTCGAGGCCATGCTCTAGTATATGTTGTAAGAATTTCATTTCTTGGTGTTTTCTCAACGGACTTGAAGAAAAATACATGAGGAGCTTCACAAGGATCCCTGGAAGGACTTCTGACATCAAACATATAACGTGGTGGATTAGGACTTTTTTGCCATGGTTTAAATGTTTCAATTGGTTTTTGTATCCAACTTCTAGGCATAATTTTCTCATAAATATGAGCTGAATATCCCCAAGAAACTGAAAATGTCCAACTTTTAGACCTATGGTGACATATAGTTTGTTGCAACATGCGTGATTGATCATATTGTGCAGCATTTTGAAGGTGGAATATTGATTGTGCACGATCCATAGAGGGAAATATTGGGTCAACCATGTCAAAATGGTGAAGAGACATTAGTAGAGATTTTGGATGGGATGATAGAAATCCTGATAAATCACCACGTAAATCAATCTGCAAGATAATAAACAAATATTAATAAAGAAAAAGTAAAAATACCCACAAAAAATCAAGAATTTTTAGTCATTTAGCTATACAACGTAATTTTTCAGTAAAAGAGTATCAGATGATAATTGACACTCCTTGGATACACCCGCCACTAGAGGTAGCATGTTATATTGTTAAGTGTAACCGCGATAATCTCATTCTTTACCCTAAGAGGGGCCAACCCCCATTTATTTCTATTTCTATTTATGATATTTGACTTGTACGCATATTATGTGGTTAACTTAATTACCTGATGAATGCCTTGAAGAGGAGATAGATTGACACCAATATCAGCAATACAAGTCATTGTTGTTCTATCAGCAGCATTCAAATAAGCATATCTCTTTAAACAAGACATCATATCTCTTGCCAATGCTTTAGCCAAAGGATAACTCAATATAATTCCAGCTCCACCAAAAGCTTGATTAAATGAGAACCAATAATTCGATAATATAAATTCCGAATGTCCTCCAAAATAATAATATTTCGTATGATCATATTGTGCAAGAATATCAACCATATTATCCACGAAAAATATTGAATCATCGTCTCCCATAACTAGCCATCTTACACCTTCATGTCCCTCTCTAAACACCTCCATTATCCCATGAACCAACCTTAGAACCGTTGCATCGACATGTTTGGTCTCATTAACAAGTTTTGGAACATCATCTGATATTTTATAAGGAGGTGAATTTGAAGACCATGGGAGAAGATCACCTTGAGGAGGAACATCTAGTAAAAGATATCCTTTTGTAATATTTGGTCTCCACCATGATTCAATATATGATTTTCTATGGTGCCATGCTTTTTGTGACCCTAAAAGTCCAAAAAGAAGGTGGTTAATGTTAGTGGAACTTTTGGATTGTGCAACATTTGGTTGTGAACTAAAAGGTGTCCATTTCAATCTAAAAGAAGACAAAAGTTCAGAAGATGGACAATTAGAGTCACCAAAAAAGATAATAAAGCTCAAGTATAGAACTAAACCAAGAATTAACATTGTTTTGGAAATGCTAATCAGTTTAGATTTGTCACATGTAGACATGTTTGAGAGAATACTAGGTGGAGAAGAAGAAGGGAAAATAGTGAGCATATACTCATGTGGTTCTATGGCATGAGTTATGTGTTATATATATTGGCAAGTTTTAAATAAAAAAACAATTCTAACTTAGTTCATAATTTGACCACGGTTGTGAGGAGATAGGTGAGATCTCTCGACTCTTAATTGGATGTCTCAAGTTCAATTCCCGGTAATGGAAATAATCCTATTGGGAGCATCACAAATATGGGCCTTACCATATGCGAATCCAGAATTTAGTTTGACTCTAATGCAGATACAGAGCACCAACTTATAAAAAGGTACTTAGATGACAAAGTATGGAGAAGATATTGTCATATACGAATTCAAAACTTAATCGGACTTCAAAATGAATACTCTAACGCCTAAATAAAAAGGTAGATGACAAAGGTAATTTACACAATCATTTTCTTTTGGAACCTAATAGTTTGTCTTAATGTATTTGTCTTATTGGCTTTCGACGAACTCTATGAGCTAAACATGTACAACAAACTTTGGTATCTCTAGTCCCAACTTTATAAAATTTAAGAAAGATACTTTTTCGTTTAAAACTTTAATATTATATCCTAGCAACTTTTATTTTTATTTTTTGAAACCTACGTGCAGTGGCGGATTCAGATTTTTTGTTCAGGGGTTCAAAAAATAAAAGTATAAATGTGTAAATAAGCCTTTAGAAATGGGACCCTTGAATTCTTTTGGGTTTAAAACCACACTTTTAGCACGTTTTATAAAATAAATAAAAAACTTTAAAAACTTTAAAAAACTTGAAAAACAGAACTGCAAATAAAAAAAAAACTTAAAAAAATAAAACACTATCACTGGAATTTGAATTGGTGACGTGAAGCTTAATTTTAGGGGGACTTGCCACTGCGCCATTAGTTTCTCCTTGTTATTGAGGGGGTTCAAAATATATATATCTACAGAGAAAATTTACCTTATATATACAATGTAATTTTTTGCCGAGGGGGTTCGGGTGAACCCCCTAGAATCCACGTGGGTCCGCCCTTGCCTACGTGCATGAGGTAAATTTGACGATCTCGGTTGAAACGGTGTTGACAAGAAAATCGATCTCTAGCGTCCTTTATGGGATGTAAGACCAAGGAGGATCCTATCATAAAGGAGAAGGAGGAGTAGGAGGAGTCGGTTTTCTTTGAAGATCGAGGAACGTAGTGTCGAACAATTATGTCATTCGGAAGAAGTCTTCTACAGAAAAAAAGCTTGTTACGAGTAAGTGGAGAGGAAAGATCTCCAGAGATTCTTATCTCATTCCAGTGGCTCAACTAGTAACCAATGGCGAAAATTCAAAAATCCATGATTTCTCGATATCACCTATTACACCAACTCAGTCACCCTCATAAATCACTAGTAACTTTGAAAATATTATTCATTTTGCTTTATCAACACGATAAAATATTATTGATGAGTAAAATAATTCATTTTAATCCGTAAAAAAAAAAAATAAGATTAACAAATTAATTAAATGATCACATTCTTTTCTGACTAAGGTTGCTTCATATAAGCAAGTCAACGTTTTTTCTTTAAGTTGGAAATTTCTTGGAAGTGAATTTTGTTAACTCCTTTAATAAGACTGCCCTTCGTGCAACACAAGATAACAATTAACAGAGAATTAAATGCTTTAGAAAACACTAATCAGCTGGCTTGAGTATTAATTTTTTTGTTTGTCTGGAGCCCTTGAGTTTCAACCAAATTCAGATCGTGCATTCGGCACTGCAGGGCTAGGGATGGTAATGGGGCGGTGTAGGGCAGGGGCAGTGTGGGTTGAGCTTAACCTGTAAAATTTTTAATCCACCCCGCCTCGCATCGCATAACATCTCTTTTCATTTTCAACCCACTCCGCTCCGCCCCACATAATTTTTTTAATATTTTTTTTTTCCAGTTATGTTTGATACTAAAAATAAAATTCATATAAATAAATTCATTTTTTCTTTAAGTTGTATTAATTTAATAGGATAGTGACTTAAAATTTTATTTTTTAGAGGTCAATAGGGAAATATGTAAGAAATTGTATTATTTTTTATTGAACCATTTTCATTTATTATCTTGAATATTTTAGTAGCTTTAATGAAATTATCTTAATAAATAATGTTCTATCACTCTCATAACATGTAAAAAGTTAAAATTAAGTTTGAACCCTCATAAAATCACATATACCCGCAACCCGCTCCGCCCCACATTAATTTTTAAAAAACTCACTTCAACCCGCCCGCATCCGACCCGCCCCACACAACCTTAAACCTCCCCCCCCCCACATAGCTTTAAACCCACTCTGCCCCGCATTCGCCCCGCTCCATTGCCATCCCTATGCAGGGTCATTTGGAGTGGTGCTCTCAATAGGATTTTCTCCGTACCTAAGCTCGAATCAAGATCTCTGATTAAGAGTAAAGCAGTCATATCACTGCATCACAACTCATATTGATGCTTGAGTATTACTTAATAATGTACTAACTTTTAGTTTCTCCAAGTCAACTACGTACGTATGAAACATTAATTTAGCCTAGTAATTGTGATAAAAGTACAGACTTAGGATCTCTCAGCCATCGATAGTGCAAACAGAAATTTTTTTGCAAAATTTGTTTGACCATATAATTGTGTTTTTTGTGTGAAATTTTAAAAATCAAATCTCCTAAAAACTTGTTTTGGGCCAAAAAGTTATGGCAAAATCTTTTTAAAATTTAAAACTTATCCCAAAATATTATATTTTACAAGACAATTCATCTATTTATGACTCCCACTAATACGTATTACCCTTTTCGGTCATCTAAAAATTTATATTCATCATGAAGGAATTATTTGTAGAATGTGAAAAGATCATATTAAAGAATAAATCATTACTATCATGATTATTTTCATGGATGGATCTCCGTAACTAATATGAGCATTGATGTGAGCGTTGTAGTAGCTAATAATTGTGTTATTAGTAGTTTTTATAAAAATATCGTGCTATGATTTTAGAATATGTATTATCTAGTTCATTACAAAAATGATAATTTTGTGCCAAACTTGTGGGTATTTTTTAATATAGTTTTTAGAACTTGTTGATATAAGTCACGTTTTATGTTTTTTCAAAAATAAAAATGTGAAATATGTTTTCAAAAACTATGACCAAACATATTTTAAAACGTTAATCCAAAGTTCACTCAAATCTGATTTCCAAAAATATTTTAAAATCTATTAGCTTAATTCTCTTCTTCAAGATCTTTTTTCTTAAGAGATTTGAATATTCAACTTTTTTAGCTCACATAGGCATCAAGAAGATGCATATATAGCATAAGTTACAACCAGAAAGGATGTTAGTTAGCTTATTTAAAGAGCAGAAATTAAATAAGCTAACTAAACATTTGGCTTTAAGATTGAAATTCCTTCAAATCATCTGTCATTTCTTTTGTTTCAGATTTTCTCACTCACATTTTTGTCAAGTTTAGTTAGGAATTATTAGGACCTATTATTGGGTGCCCCCATGTATGGATACATAGAGTTGACAAAATAGCCCACCAAATATAACTAGACCTATTGAAGTTAACCTTTTCTTTTTTTTTTAACTATTGAATTGTAAATTTGTTGCTATTTGATTTGTTTATGAATGATTTAATTGTTAGTTGATTTTTTTATTTTTAGTCAAGAGAATGCGCGCGCATATATATATGTGCATTAGTGAGCATAAATATCGGAAAACCGAAAAATTGAACCGACCAAACTAATTCGATTCTACAGTTTTGATTTTTCGGTTTGGTGTTGGTGTTATTTTCAAAAGTTCGGTTCTTCGGTTTGGTGTTCAGTGTAAAGGTCTCAGAACTTCGGTGCACCGAAGAATCGAACTTTTATTAAAAAAAAATAAAAATTAAAAAAATAATAAATATATATATGGGCATTCTCTTAACTAAAAATAAAAACTCAACTAACAATTAAATCATTCATGAACAAATCAAAGTGGCACTGGCAACAAATTTACAATTCAATAGTTAACTTCAAATATTAATCGTAAGAGGAACCCAAACATATTTTTATGAATGTACATTATGTAAAGGAACCTGTCTTCGTCCTTGTTTTCTCGAGAAGTAGTTGGAGACACAATGATCTTTACAAAGATAAATATAGTCTTTTAGTTAGCACAATAAGTGTTCCATGGAGAGACACATCATTCCTTAACAAAGTTTTAAATTTTTAAGTATCTTATATTTTGATTTTGTCCTCATTTTATTTTTCATTCGCACCGAAAAATCGACTTAAAAACACCTAATTAAATCGAACCGAAGTAGAAAAAATCGAACCAAACCGAATTAGTTTGGTTTGAAATACGGTGCACACTTTTCTAAAACTGAAAACCAAAGAACCGACCCGAACCGAAGTTTGATAAAACCGAACGCACACCCCTAAATTGCCCACCCCTACTTGTAGCTACAAATTGTAATATTTTAAACTAAAGTGGTTTATTGTAAATACATATATTTCCTTAATTATTAACTCAATGTATTTTAACCCGCCTATTCGACACCTTTACTTGTGGAACAGAAATGCCAACAAAGTTTGCAATATAATATCGAAAGCAAACCACGCGCAACAAAAAATTACTATCTCCGTCCACTTTTAATTGTCATGGTTTCCTTTTTGTAGAGTCAAACTATAAGAATTTTAACTAACATTTTATGATATATTTTTTCATCATATTGATATGCAAAAAATTACAATTTATAGTACTTTTCGAATAGTTTTTGAATATCTAATTATTATTTTTTGAAATATCAAATTAATGTAATCTAACTTAACTTTGAAAATTAGTCAAATTGACTTTCGAAAAACGCAACATGACAATTAAGAGTAGACGGAGGGTGTACCCCATTTTGCCCCACTGGGGAAACCCTCAAGGCTAAAAGTCAAAAAAGTCTTCCCATCAGATAAGTTAGGTCAAAAGTTCAAAATGAAGGCCATTCTTGCAAAATCACCCCTACGCCAGTATGATTAATTAAACAGACTCAATTATTAGAATTGAGAAACAAATCCATCAAAAGCAACTATGAATACTAATATAAATCATGCTGAGCTTGAACTTCAGATAAGGGTGTGTTTGGTATGGAGGAAAATATTCTCCTACGTACCAAACACACCCCAAGTCTCTTCATTTTCATGAATCATGAATGCATATCACCAATTACAAGCGCGAAAAAAGATGCATTCGCTTTACAAATATCTTCGTAATCCCATAATTGGTACTTATAAAAGTTTACCAAAAATGACAGAAAATGTAAAGAAAAAACTTGGCAACAAGCATCTCCGCCCAAAAAAGAATAGGATCTTCAAATTACCAACACACATATAAATACTTGAGAGGCCTAAGAAGATGCTAGGTCTATAACCTCTGCTAAAGCAAATTATTTCCCGCTAACCTATCTCCCATGTAATGTTCAAATGGTCTAGCAATCAGACATCGACTTTCTGAAATTCAAAACCAAGTGAATGCACCTATGCCTCATGAGCCTTTTCGCTAGGAGCTTCGTCATGAGCCTTTTGAATTCCAATTAAACGGGCATAATCAACCCACCTGTAAACCAATTTTCCAGTTTTTGTTATGTTGATTAATCAGTTGAAGAAATTGGACAAATAGGACAGATGTTTGTGAAAGAAGTGAAGGATCTTACAATAGTGAACCCAAGAATGTGTTGCCTGTTCGCACAGCAAAGCACATTGCACTCAACATCAACTTGTGTTTGTGTAGCATGGGCTCCAAAATCCGTTGTTCAATTACACCAGCTACAACTTGATATCTGAGAAAGAAGAAATGTGCTCATAAATTTACTCGCAGAAAGAAAGGGTACATATTTTAATGTCTAAGCATCTATACTGGTATTTACATACAGATAACTTTGCAACATAGATCTCTCTGACTACATATGACATGAATACCACTCATATTAAGATAGTTCTCGGATTATGCAGCCATATCTAGACCCTTAAGTCCCCATAAGAAAAAGTAAACTCTTCCGGGAAAACAGACTAGGGGATGGAAGCCAAATGGCTGCACTAGAACATCAATCTGTATTCATTGAAACTATGAGCAATACTCTTCGCACACAAGATAACACCAGAAAAGTCATACTGCACTTTTTGATGGAAAAGAAATATATTTTTCTAGATACGAAGTTAAGAAATTAAACGGGTACTCTGCATGATACTTTACAATATTGTGACCAGTGACAAATGAATCTCTTTTGGACTAATACGCTTATCTTAGAGGAATATCTTTTGGAAATATAATATTTAACAATGTGGAGAGATATGCATGACTGAGGTGAAGCTTCTAGTTTGCTTCTCAGGACATGAAAAACTATAATATGAGGGGACAAATCATAAACGACGAAGATCTCAAAATAGTGGAAACACATGTATATACTCATCCAATCACACTCACCGAAGGTTGCTGGAAACTGCCATATAAACACCATAAGCTACACTGGTTGATACAACAGGCAAATTCTCCACTTCTTCAGCAGCAGACTTATTAACAGCCTTCTTAGCATTTAGTACTGCATTTGTCACCAATGTGCCAACCTGGTTATAAAGAAATTAATTCAATTAGGTACACCCTCTGGGACCTCTTGTTTCCTTGTGAAAGAATTTTGCCCAAGAAAGAAGACATTATTCAACAAAAGGCAAGCAAAGAAAAGAGTAGTGATATTTGTTGTACAGAGTGAAGTTAAAAAATTTTACAAATATAGAAGTCACGACTCTCTTTTGCATATTAATGAAAGAGGTCATGCCAAAAACAATAATCACGGGACAGTAGGTGATTCAAGTCCCCAAAAAAAGCTCATTTCCCTTCCAGGAACTTCCAAAATAATCTAGCGTCAATGTGATTATCTTAGGACAAAAGTTCTAAACCAGGCTGCAGTGAGATCCGTTTGTGCATAACAACTAACCTCAGCATAAGGAATGGAGCCCAGATTGCATGTCATATTAACGAGTGCAACACTCTTCAAAATTTCCATCCATTCCGTGACTTTACCCAAACCCCGACAAATAGTGTTGCCTCTTACACTTGCATAAATGAGCAAATTTTCCGCTTTCCTTAAATTTTAACTATTTCTCAGCAATTTTTTCTTAGGAAAACCAGCTCAAAATAAAACTCCATTGTGTTTCAACTCTTTGTCAATCATTAAGCTGAGTTTAATGGTGCAATGGGCTGTGTAAAACATGGTCTTTCTAAATTTAGATTACCTAAAGCTTCGTATGATGGATCAATTGGACTTCGGTGAAATCTTATAATAGCAATTCACTAGCCATAAAGGAAAACCCAGTGTCTTTGAGGTCCAATAAGAAATCAGTACATTGTAGACGTTGAGTAGGTACAAAATGTAGGTATTTTCAGGGAATGAAGAGATGGCCAACCAAAAGTCGAGGCATTGGACAACAATAAAGCAATTAATTTTGGGAGAACAAAACATGCCAAAAGGTGTTGGTGTGTGGTACTTGGTGCGGTTTAGATGATATGAACCTTTTGTGTGCTACATGAATTATGAAGTGTCAGAAACAACCTCTCAAGGGAGATTTTGCTGTGTAGCAGATGCTACTTAGGTGGTGAGAAGACTGCAAATGCTAGCCACCTCTTTCTACAGTGTCCTATAGAAGCTCTTCCTCAACTTTGTAAATCTTCTCAGAGTTATGCTTAACAGCTTAAGACTACAGAACAGATATTGAAATGACAGGAAAAGAAGGATTCAAGGAAAGACAAAAGGGTGGAACAGTCACCGCAAATGCATATGATGGACAATATGGAAACAATACCATGAGATATTTTCAAGACAGTCAATTCCATTCAAAAGATTAAGCTCAATTGTATACTTTTGTTTTACTTTGGTGTAGGAGGAACTAGTAGAAAAATCAGAACAAATGTTAGACCTCATAGAATCCCTAGAAGACTAGAGATGTGATATATTTTGCTCAATGTGTAAAGCTACAGCACATCCTTAGTGCTGGAGCAATAAAATCACTTGCCATTTAAAAAATGATAAACCTCAACAGAACTCTTTTAATTATTAACAAGGAAACCTCAACAAAAACTTCACTAAATGATGAATGGTGATAGGGTATTCTTCAAAAGAAAAACAATCAACATCAGCAATGAGTTTACTTGGAACATATACGGATAAAGGAAAACACAAACAAGTATTAGTAACAGAGACATCTAGAATGAAATATGAAGATGTGAATATTACCAGGGAAGAGGCAGTTCCAACAGCAAAAAGTTTAGACCCATTGCGCTGCAAATTTTATTCAACGAAAACCAGATATTCAGTCAATAATTCATTTTTGAAGTTTTTTAGCTCTCAAGAATGAGGCATGAAAACAGAAGAATTACATACCGCTATTGCACCTATTCTTTGCAACACTGAGTATGATGTTCCAGGCAGGGCCATCTGCGTATAATATAGGGAGTCAGATTTTATCGTTTAGCCTTGCTTAATGTACAACCAAGTATTTATGACCCAAATAAAATTTGGCATGATAAACATTAGTGACCTGAAAGGCATTATCCGGGCAGTTGTAAAAGAACTTGGCAATTCGTCCAGCATTAACAGCAGCCATTCGCGGTCGGAGAGAAACAGTTGGAGCAGGAAGATAGACAAGCATGAAATCTGCTATTACGGCCATCACCTAAGCAGAAGTGCAGAACAAACACAAAATATCAATGATAGAACTGTGTGACCGAATGCAATGTTTGGTCCACACTTGATTTCCTTAGTTATGGACGAGCTTAACCAACACAATACAAGAAGTGATCCCATGGTGTATGCTATTAGCTGATGATATTTTGTTAATTGACGAAACTAGCAAGGGTGTTTAAAGCTTGAACTATGGAGAAGCACTTTAGAGAGTAAGGATTTTTAGATAAGTAGAAGTGAGACAGAATGCATGCATTGCAGCTTTAATCAGCTTGAGAAGAGAGAAGTTGAGGTGAAACTAGATGGAATTGTGGTGCAAAATGCAAAAAAAGCTTGCTATCTAGGCTCGGTGTTTCAAGAAAATGGAATGGAATCAAACAGTTGTACTGGAGAAGTACTACCAGAGTGTTATGTGATAGAAGGACGTCTACCAAACTAAAAGGCAAGTTCTATAGAACAGACTGGTAATGCTATATGGTAATGAATGTTGGGTCGCTCTAAAGTCCATGTTTGGACATGCTTTATGTCAACCTACAGATGTGTATCAGTCGTAGGTGCGAAACTAAGATAAATGAAGATGCTAGAAGGGAAGGATAAACCTAACATTATATGGAAGGAAATTGTCTCAAAAGACCTACAAATCCTTGGTATCAATGCAAACTTAGCTAAAGATAAGGCACAATGCAAGAAAAAGATCCATATAGGTGATATCTACTAGTTGAGGATAGGTTTTAGACTTGTTAGAGAACTTTCAATTCTATTATTGTTACTACTATATATGTGTGTAACTAATTTTTCACTTCTATTTTATTTATTTAGTATGATGATAACATGAAATATATAGCTGACACAAACTTGCTTGGAAACAAGTAGTTGTTCTACCTAAAAGTAAAAGTTGCACAGAAGGGAATGGATATCATGCAACTCAACCGCATTGAGGAAGCTAACCATCTTCAGACGTACATGTATGGACAAGATGATACACATTTCTGGATAAGCATGTAATCTTAAAACGAAACCGTCTCATTTACCAAGGATTAACAATACCTTTGAGAGAATTATTGATGATTATCCATGAAAATATCGTTCACTAAGGATAAACAGCCCCGTGGTGGGAATCATCAATGACTTTCCATTTAAAATCTGAATTTCTCATTGACCAAGGATAAACGACATCTAGTAGAGATTATCAACAAAGACAGACACATAGATAAAACAATAGTATGTTATGAGAAGAGCAATGTACCACGTCGGCGACAACAATTTCCAGCTCATTAAAAAAGTTTTCCCTGCGGCGCTCATACTCAGCAGCAGTCTGGAACAAAGCAGATAAAATAACAGATAAATATCTGTACTATTTTAACAGTATCAAAGAAACAGAGAGCTGGTGAAAAATGAGTCACCAATTAAAAGCACAGACAAATAATGTCAAATTCATATATAAATAGATATAGGAGACACATGAAAAAGATCTGCAACAACGAAGTAACACGATGCTATTTTTTCTTTTGTGAAGTACAGGCAGAACAGCCTATCATGCTGGACCTTTAAGATCTTTGGGGAAGAGTCCCTGGTTAATGGGGTGGTTGGAACATTTGCAATCACTTCCTCTATAGAACATGATTTAAAATTATAACATTGTTGACTATATATTTTTATTTTTTTACGACCATGGTGTCCAGGTTTTCTTTCACGCAGCTCGACTAATTCCACAGGATAGTTGCCACCTCCCACCAACAGCAGGTACTAGATAGCTCTATCCACCAAAACTAGGACAGGTGAGAAGAATTACCTAGTGTTTTTTGTGTCAACTCTTCATTGACCACTACGCCACACCCTTGGGTGATTGTTGACTCAAGTTCTTATCGATCCATACATTCACAGATATAAAGATGGATCTGTATGGATCCATGGTGATGTTACAAAGCATAGTAATAGTGATCAAAAAGTAGACTTATCCCAAAAGGAAAGTAATATGTGGGGAATAAAGGTTGGTAGATTATACAGTGTGGAATGGACATGAATCCAAAGAAGAAATATAGTAGTTGGAGTTTGGCAAGTGACCAAGAAAGAAAGAGGATTCGGCCAATGAGGATTGCCTTCTAACTGTACAAAAAACATAATCGGAGAAATGACTTTGGAATTTTGCACTTCCTAAAGCAAAGATGAAATAATTGCATGCTTGCACAAGAAAAAGAGTCATTTATGAACTAAAAATTATTCACCATGAGAAACAAGTTTTTCATAGGTGCTCTGAATGCCTCTCTGACTAGTCATCACAGGAAACTTTATCAGTTAGGTCTATGCGAATATAATTCTTGTTCAATGTATTCCTTTTTCCTGAGAAGTGATTGATCTCACTCAGGGAAATCCATCTTTGGCCAAATAAGAATCCAACGAAACAACCTCAGAAATACTCCACTGAAACATCCCACTCCACCCCACCCACCATCAAAACTGCAACTGGATGAGGGATCACTGCAATCCGAGAGCATGGCTGTCCAACTTGCAAACCCAAATATACCCGCTTTACAGCAGAAAGAAAGGATAGATTTAATCCACTACTCTCATAAAATGTCTTCTTACCTGATCAACAAACAGACAGATCTTTGGAATAAGGCAGTTGTGACAAAGCAATTGTGGGCTATAGCAATGAAGGACTGCCTCTAGATCAGATGGATCCATAGCTTCTGCACCAAACAATGGAATCTGCTCCTATACCCAAGACTGCAGCTTGGGTTGTCAGAAATATATTGGGCACTAGGGGCCTTATTATAGGGCTACAATGCATACAGTGGGGATCTCAGCTCCAGCAGAGTGGAGGCTTTAGCATTAAAAGGCTGTATCGCTATTGCATGATCTCACCTCAGTATCGAAGAGTTCCCTGGAAGAATATGATTCTGCAGCCTAATTTGCACCCAAGGGTTTAGTTCAATCTTTGGCTTGCTGCTCAAAGGGAGATTATCTATAGTGAATAGGCTGCTGTAATTTGGAATTCAAGTGCCTCAAACTTGTGTCTTTTGCGGGTCTTTCTGATGAATTGTTTGAGCATTTGTTTTTTGCCTGTTCTTATGTGAAGGAACTATGGTCCAGATTGTTAGTCTGGCTAGGTCATCACAGACCTATTTGTGACTGGTCATCTGAGTTAAATGGATAAACAAAGGAGCTAAAAGAATCTAGGCACTGGCTATTGTTACCTGTGCGTTTGGCATGCTGGTTTACTTGGTTTGGAGAGACAGGAATGTGATCAGATTCCAGGGGGGAGGAGTATCTCAGCAGACAGATTATGCAAGGAAATTGTTCTGCATATACACACCAGATGCAGAAGCATCTCCAGCTTCCAAAGACCTTTACTTGCTTCAAATTCATACCCTTAGGTCTTGTAATTAGAGAAGTTGTTGTATTGTCTTTTTATTCACTATGTATGATTGTTTCTCGTGTTTTGTAGCTGTAGCATGTATAGGCTTTTTGTAATTGATAGGAGTGTAGATAGTTAGCATCTACTTGTTTTGTATTGAACACTATTGGATGAATACAATGCATTGTTCCTCAAAAAAAAGACAGATATTTAACCAAGCATAATATACATAAAATAAAAGCTAGAAAACCCAATATTCTATTATAGCTAAAGAGAAACATTAAATATTCTTATTGTCAGAGTGACCACAGTGTACTTTAAGGATTTCAAAGGATTCTTAGAAATGATCGACAATTATTTAAAGAAGCCAGATTGAAAAGATGAATAGACTTCCCCTGGTTCAATTATTTTTTAGAGGTTGCACGATAATAGAACAAAGCACTCCCAACATTCAATCATCTTGATCTCCTACACGATTAGCTAATTCTATATTGTCACTCACCCAAAAAATTCTTGAGTCCTCAATATGAGTAGAATTTCACCTGCACTCATCCCAATCACGGTTTAACTCAAGTCTTAATACTAAAACACCAGCAAAAGATCCAGTCATTTTAACACAAAACAATGAAAGGAAAAAGGCTAATTAAAAAGGAGAAAAACAGAAGTCTTCAAAGTACACATTTTTTTCTTATAACCCAAGTGTGCTTCCAGAAGAATGCATCCTAAAACTCAAATAGTACAAATTAACACAGAATTTGAGCTCGATGTCGATGAATCACCCGTGCTATTCATTTATTATGAGTTGGCATTCATATTGTCTGAACAGACAATTCCATAACCTACTAGTATAAGCTCACCTACTGATAATCTCTTAGTGACGGTTTGTTGATCTACCCCAACATCTCACAGCAAACAGAGAATAGCCACATGCCAACTATCCTCCTAAAACTTCAACTTTTACTGCCTATATCTCTACCCTCTTGCAGCACTCTTTATTTTCCAAAAAATGTGTCTAGTTCTTCCATATTAGATTTTCTAGGTCATTGGAATTCTCCATATCCAAAATAATATGCCTCCCTCCCATCCAGGAAGACAATACAAATGCGTCAAAAAGGACAATCAAATTATACTTCATCCATCCCATAATTAAATCAATTTTGACCAACCTCTAAAGTTAAATGACTTAAATTAATTCACCTTTTAATAAAAGAGGGATACTTATTAACTATAGTAAAAATTACAATTTTCTCCATTTCCAAATGATAACATAAGTACATCTAGAAAGAAAAAAAATTAACCATCTATCACTTTCTTTGAATTTTGAAAATTAAACAAGAAAATAAGACTAATATAAAGGAAATGCTATAGTTGTTAGGTCCGGACAGTAAAGGAGTATCCAACCACCCGGAAATGTATGCCTACCACTAAAGAACCACCTTTCAAATGTGCTAGAAGTATAGGAAGATGACAAATATCTTTAAAAATCAAGGGGCAAATGAAACAGAGAAAACATTGAACTTTAGGGTGGAAACTGATAATTTCCATCAATTATATGTGCTAAAAATGCCAATTTAGAGAAGCTACAATTTCAGTCCCAACCTTTGTGAAAACACCGACGCCGCACTCCATCCCAACCTTAGCGAGGAAGAGATCATCTGCCAATAGCCGCTCCTTAAACCCTCCAAATTGAAGCAACCATGCCATTAATGGAGATTTCTCTAGCTCAAAATACCTCAATACTATGGATCCAGGTATTCTCCCATCCTCAATAGCCGCCTTCAAATCCTTCGGCAAACTATCCAACGACCTACCTGCAAAGAATTTAGATCAGTAAATGCAGATCATACTGGATATGTTGCTGTAGATCATAAATGCATAAAACTACCGAAGATGTATTCAGGATTTTAAGTCAATATGAAGTAGATTTCGCTACCTGCCTCCGTCAACGCCATCAAAGCCTCCTTTTTATTCCTTTTCTGATCGCCACTCTCCTCATTTCCACCATCACCACCACCACCTCCACCGTTACCGCCTCCATTTCCACCGTTAAAATTATCATCACTATCTCCACCGCCACCTCCAACAGCAGCGAAAGATAACATTAGAAATGTGCGACGGCCTGAGGTGAAATTAGGGCTGGAATTCATGGAAAGCGAGAGGGAAGCAACACGCGCCGCGTTAGTATTGACGGCGTTGTTACAAACCGATACGGAGGTACGTAAGGAAGGAGATGGTTGTAAGGCGAGTGCGCCGCCATATCGTGTCGTCACCGGGTGGAAGTTGACGGCGGCGGCGATTGGCATATTTGCTTGCTCCTTCTTCTCACTGTTAGCTTTTCTACTTCTTCGCTATATATATATATATATATGTTTTTGTTGGAGCAGAGTAAAGCTGTTTGAATGAACGTTTAGTACAATGGTTGCAGAAACAGAGGGGAGATGTGTTTAATGTGAGTGTGTGTAGGTTTTGCTGATAGACAAATTCAAATGTAAACCACGCGCACACCAAATCTAAGTGCACTGCACGTTTACCTATTTTTTTATATTTTTAAATTGTATCGTTTCTTCATCGTTACATAATGTCACATATTTATAATTTGAGTGATAAACTTATCAAAAAAGTAGGGTACGGAGTAGAGCTATTATAAAAAGGTAGGAAAAAAATATGATTATTAAATAAAGATAAAATGCGAAGAAAATATTAAGATAACGATGCAATCAGACTAATGATCGTTACATTATCTTTTCATCGTTACCTAACGATGGATTTAAACGATATGATACAATAGAAATTAATTAATAATCAAAACAAATATTGTATTTAAACTACGCGGTTAACAACCATCCAAACAAGGTGTAAATGAGCATAGATTAATTTATTTTGATTAATTAAATTGATCAATAAACATGAATTAGTCATTTAGTTTTCGTATATTGATCAAATTCATACTTTCAATGCTAATTAGTAACTCTTGAGAGTAAAATAGGAAAAATAGTGTCATTTATGCATTGATTTTATAAAATGATAAATGTTAAGAACTATTTACTTTTAATAAGAAGCCCATATAAATAGAATTATAGAAACAGATGAAATATTCATTATTGGCATTTCAAGTTCGATTAATTCGATTCTTTATTAAAGGAACTATATCTTTTGTTAGTCATGTTTACCAACTTTAGTTTACAGTTATGATTTTATTGCGATTCGGTATACTTTTTCACCAAAAATATTCAAATTCCCTTTTTAAAAGTAATAATGATTCTTTTTTTGGCATATCATCAATTATGCTATACGTAATACGATTCAATTTGGCTCTTCGTGAATAATTCGAATTAGATATGTTTTTTTTAGGGCTAAGTGCACCAAGGAGCCATTTTTACGATTGTTGTTTAAAGTCAAGCCACTATTAATTTTTCTCTAATTTATATTGTGCCATTTAATTAGATACTATAAAATTTAAAAATTATTTCTTTTATCGCAAAAATTGTAAGTTTATTATAGGGATTCAAGATATTAAAAAAATAATTATATTTTTATACTCCATCTATTTAATAATTTTCAGTTTTTATGAGACATTTATTAATTATGAATAGTTTTGTAAACTACACATTATATTTATTAATCTCTCTATATATAATATAAAGCAAGATATATACAAAGTGATGTGGCACTTCTCTATGATTTTGGATCATATTTATTTATTTATTTCTCTTTTAGATCATTTTGTAATATTTCAGTGGTTGTCGTAAGGAATGACGTTATAGTTCTTGCAAAAATGATAACAATCAAAGTCGTAGGTGGATATTCAATTAAAAGGGAGCACATTGTTATTATGAAAACGTCAGTTGTTATCATAGTAGTTGCATGAATCAAAGCGAATACTAAAATGGGATCCTCCATAGCATCAAGCGTCTGACTATTACTTTTTCTAGTCGATCGTACTATTGATATTTCTCTCTCTGTTTCATTGTATCATAAGGGAAAAGGCATAATAAGTACCCTTTGAACTATGATCGGAATCTCAAGATGCTCTATCCTTACGGGTATCCTATCATCCCTCCTAAACTTACATATATATATATATATATATATACCTTATATAATGACGTGGAACCACAACTTAATTAATTTAATTAGTGTCGCGTGATATACACGCGTCACCATGTGTATATATATTTTATTCTACTAAATAGCACTGAACTTATGTCTTAGGTAAACATTCTCTACAAAAATTTGTCTACAAAATTAGATTGTAGTTAAAGATATTAATCCATAATTTTTTATTAAAGGAACAATTAAAACAAAAATCAAAGATCACTAATTTGAGAGCATGATTTTAGTGTCCATCTACTATTATTAATTTGTTCCAAATATATATTTGACTCATATAACATCACGATTAGAATCACAATGTTACTACTAGTGTATTAGTAGAATAATATATATACTAGCTAGGTGCGACTCACATTGTCCCTCTTCTCTTTCCTCCCTTGATTTTCTTAATAAAATTTATATACTAGCTAGGTGTGACTCACGTTGCGATTCACATTGTCCCTTACTAAATCAAATCATTTATGTCAGGATTCTAAATTTATAAATCAAACTAAATTAATAAATTTGGATTTTTCAAATAAAATATTCATACAAACATATAATTAACTTGTGTTTCAAAAAAAAATTGTGGTCTTATCAAAATATAATTATTTAAGGTGTTTCTTAATATTTAATTTAAGATTTTATATATATATATATAATGCATGTCGGATTGATTTGATCTCGAGTTGACTTTTTAAAGTTAAAACCAAATCAATCCAATATAGTTCGGTTTTTTTTTTCTTCAATATCAAATCAAGTCAAATTAAATTACTAGTCAGATTTTTTTACTCAATTTACAATTTGATGCAGTTTTTTATTTGATTTTATTCCCCCTAATAAATAGCACAACTAGAAATATTAGTAAACAAAATACTTTCTTTCACAACTGGTGGAAGTTGTCCTTCCTCTTTTTGTGAAGTTGAAGAAAAACGTTTATCATAAAAATACAACACACTTTTTTTTTAATCTCCAAATATTGGCGTATGCTACTTTATGCAAAGCGCATACGTACTCAATATTATTTTAGTAAAAATTGAAAGAATAATTGCTTTGTGCTCGTTTCGTGGCCACTTTTAGACCGGGATTAAGCGTCCGTTTGGATAGGCCGAAAAAAGTAGTTTTTAAGTTAAAAATAAAAAGTTATACTTAAATGACTTTTAGGTTAAAAAATAAAAAATAGGGGGAGTCCAACTTTTGATTTTTAAGTTATTTTTAACTTTATCAAATATTTTCAAAAATAAAAAATGACTTAAAAATAGGTTTAACCAACTTTTAAGTTAATCAAACAGACTCTAATACCAAAGATCTTTTTTCATCAAAGAAAAAAGACTTTTAGGGCTCATTCGATTATGAAAAAAGTTATTCCAAAACTTATTATATCAGGAATATTATTTTATTCTTAATATAAAATAAAAATAATATTACAATCATGAAATAATTAATTTCAAAATAAATAACTCTGCGATTATTCAATCAAACATAAAATAATTATCTTAAAATTAATTTTTAAATTAGTTATCTCGTATTAACGAGCCATTAGCATTAGCAAACTTTGTGTTGTCCGCCGTGAGAGTCACATAGGGAGACAGACGCGTGGGTACGTTGGGTCTTTGTCTGGGGAGGATCGTAACATTAGTCATTTAGTGGAAAAGTCGAATATGGTTGGTGTATTATTAGACAATATACTATTACACTTTATCTCATTGGCTCCCCTTTCATTTTCACTTTACAATTGTTTCCTCTCTTTTTTTTCGATTTTTATTCTGTATTCAGAATTCGTATTGGAGGTCTGACTAAATTTGAATCGTTTATTGTAAAATTTATTCAGAGGTGACGCTCTTAACATGAATTTCTTCATATATAAAACTTTATCACTTTTTTTTTTCACGAGACATGATAAAAGATAGAGTCGAAATTTTATGAATTATGAATTTTAAATTTTAAAATGTTTATATCGAACAAAAACTATGAGTATGCTCTGATCTATGCCCTTGCTTTTGAAAGAATAGAGGGGTGGGGTAGTTAGTGCATGTTATAAAATACTCTTTTTCTTTGTAATTAATGGTCGTTTGGTAGGATGTATTTTAAAGAAAATAATATATATTAATAATAATTATTTGATAGTGTTTTTAATCTATGTATCTATTTTAGCATTATTCTTATTTATAATAAACTTATTAACAATACATAATACTATTTCTATTTTAGTTCATCTTGTTCAGTATGTATTGTTTCTATTCTAATACACTCTATTTATTTAAGACAACAAATTAAATAATTGATAAAAAAAATATTAATATAACTAAGTCCAACATTATTAAAACATCATATTTCTTATACACCATATCAAATAGCCGATAATAATTGGAGATCTAAATAAAATTTTAATTAGAAGCTTAAAATCTAAACAAACTTTGTATATATCTTATTTGAAATATAATGTCCTAACTTTTTAGATGCACATTTATTTATTTTTTATTTTAATTACTAATTTTTGGTAAGATTTTATCAACTTGTCGAAATTAGAAACTTGATTTCTAATATTCTAAGTTTTGTCATAGATCAAGTCGAGTTACACATGCATGACCATCCAATAAATATATATTTAGTTGAACCTAATTTGAACAAATTAAGCATGTATATTTCATAGATTAAAAATTAAAATTAAAATTAACACTCTAAAATTTGTAAACCAACTAATATGGGATTAAATGTGAAGTGACCAGTTACAATATCTTTTTTCTTCATTTCGATTTTTTTAAATTGAAAAATATAAGTTTTAAGATAATAATTATTAGTTGAGTGATCATCTGAAAAATTAACTCGACTAATTCGATCAAGGAAGCTTATTGGAAGGCTTGAGATCTAAATAACAAATGAAGACGTACTTCTTTTCTACTTGCTATTCTTTACTTCTAATTTATTTATTTCTCTAAAAAAAAATTAATTCTATTTCTTTCTAAGTTCAACAAATTTCTTGGGGAAGTGATTTTCATTTTTGTGTTATTTAAGACTTATGATTCTCTAATCAGTTGATCTAGTTAGGCAAGCCAAATGGTTGAGTTAGGTTAACCCCCAAAATCAATTCAAGAAAATTAAGGCTCTTTTGCACTTTTAAGCCTATTTTGTGTTGGTCTTTAATTTTGTTTCTGAAAACAAATAATTTTTTTTCTTCACGGGAAATAATTTTATATTTTTATGTCATAATATTTGACAAGATATGTCTGGACATTATTTCAATTTCTAAAGAATTTATGTTCCACTAGACATACGTTCAATTGCTAAAAGGAAAAAAAATTAAAGACCAATTTACTTGAAGGACAAAAATTAAAAGGTAACTTACAAAAATCTCACTAGTTTAGGAGTTAGTTACTTAGATATACACTAGTTTGCAATATTACGAATCTTACCAAATTTTGGTGCGTACAGATACATTCAAATACATGTATCTCGGAATACGTGAGGGTCAAAATCAAGTATAATTTGCTACAGATTAACTGTATCCAAGTGGATTCGCATGTATCTGGGATATATAGACAAATCTCGCTCGCCACTCTCCTATGTATCCAGTATCCCAGATACATATGAATCACACCAGATATATAGAGATACATGTATTTAGTGTAATTTACATTTATCTAGGAAACATAGACAATTGCTTGCTTCCCTCCTGTTTTCGCGTGCTTCTTTCCCTATTTCAATGTATTTGGTAGCAAAATATATGTATCTAGGTGTATAAAACATGTATCTAGTTGTATCTGACTTGAAATCTGGTATGAAATTATTAATTAGTGATATAATATGTAATTTTTTTAAGCTATAAAAAAATTAATAAATATGATAAGAATATTTGTCTAATTAGTTAGTTTCTCCAAATTAAAAACCAATATATTTGAAGGACAATTATGTAGTTTTGTGAAATATATGGACTGTTATTTAGGGTCAGTAGCCCAACCCATTTATAGAGATGGCCCAATAGTCTGCTAATCCACGAATCAAATCTAAATCCTACGTAAAAACGATATTTTCTAAATATAAAATTGTTTACTGCTCCGTTCACTTTAACTGGTTACTTATTTCTAAAATAGATTTTCATTTTTACTTGTCACTTTTGACATATTAAGAAAAGACAATAAATTTTTTTCATGTTTTACCCTCAACATAAAATACTTATTTTTCAAATCATTTTTCAAGATATCATTTAATAGGGGATAGTTTGATAAAATACCTATATCAATAATTATTTTCTTAATGAGTGTGTCAAATCAAAGTGTGACAAGTAAAAGTGAACGGAGGGAGTATCATATTTTAGGCCTCAAAATATTGGCACAATGTCCTTAACCTTTTTGAGCACAACTTTTTTCATTTCTTAAAATCAAGTCTGTTTAGCTATCTCAATTATAGTCACTCATCATTATCGATTTAATATTAAAAAATATGAATATTTATTTCATCATCGATCTAATATTAAAAAATAGAATATTTATTTTTAGAAGAAGTCTATTACTCGAATATGTTTTGTCTGCAATCTCAATAACCTTTTAAGTTCGTATACACATTAATTTGATTAAGTATACACATATTGATGATTTTTGGAGATTTGTTGATTGGTTATGTAGTGTCAATATTTTATTTTTTAGGAGCAGAACCTTATTTATTCCCGAAAAAATCTGCCAATTTACAATTATAAATATATAACTATTTATCATATCAATCTAATATTAAAAAAAAAAGTGTATATGTTGTTGAATTTTATATACACGTTTTGTATACATTTGTTGACTGTAGTTGAAATTTGTATAAATACAATGTATAAAACAAAGTATTGGTCCTTTGACATTTGTTGTTGTTTAATTTTGCATGCACATGTTGTTGAAGACAATAAAATTCGCGTCGAGAAAATAATAATCAAGAACGGAAAAATATCGTAACAATCATATTTATTTAATTTCAAAATATGAGCGTTACAATCTCTATGAATCATCTGATTCATCTTTTAGAATATAAATTCAAGGGTTCTTGAGCTTGAATTTGAACTTGTACTTTGGATTCAAGGGCATTTGTGCTTGTTTTTTAATTTTGATGAACTTGAACTTGACTTGTACTTTGGATTCAAGGGTTTTTGGGCTTATTCTTGAATTTTGATGAACTTGAACTTGACTTGTACTTTGGATTCAAGGGCTTTTTGGGCTTGTTCTTAAATCTTGATCTTGACTTGTACTTGAATTCAAAAGCTTTGAGCTTGTTCTTGAATCTTGTGATCTTGATCTTGATTTGTGGATTTGATGAACTTGATAAACTTGATCTTGACTTGTACTTGAATTCAAGGGCCTTTGAGTTTGATCTTGACTTATACTTGAATTCAAGGGTTTTTGCGCTTGTTCTTGAATCTTGTGGTCTTGATCTTGATTTGTGGATTTGTTGAACTTGATCTTGACTTGTACTTGAATTCAAGGGCCTTTGAGCTTGTTCTTGAGTACGGTGGTTTTGAGCTTGTTCTTAGGGCTTGATCTTGGTCTTTGTGTTACGTTCTTAATCTTGTGATCTTGATCTTGATCTTATATTGTGGATTTGATGACCTTGGAATGGACTTGAACTTGATAAACTTGATCTTGACTTGTACTTGAATTCAAGGGCCTTTGAGCTTGTTCGTGAGTTTGGTGGTTTTGAGTTTGTTCTTGAATCTGGAGTCTGGTGGTTTTGAGCTTGCTCTTAGGGCTCGATCTTGACTTGTACTTGAATTCAAGTGTTTTTGAGCTTGCTCTTATAGTTCGATCTTGACTTGTACTTGCATTCAAGAGCTCAAGTCTTGATCTTGAATTCTTGAATTTGTACAGAAATCTGGTCGTTTGATCCACAAGATCTCTCTGGCTTCTTATTAGAATTTCGATGTTTTTTCTGAATTATAAGTACCCTATTTATAGTTGTGGAATAGATGAGTTGTGACAAGAACAAACTTCTCTCCGGCGAATCAAATTTAAGTGGCATGACATATTAGACTTTAGCGAAGTGGGCTTGGTATTCTGTAGCCCAAATTAATGATTTTGAACTTTAATTAAATCCATATTTATCAAATTTTAAAAATTAACTCAATTATATCAATTCATAATATTTATTTGGACTAATATATCTCAAATTTAATATAATTAGAATCATTTTTTTAAATTTATACATTTGCTGATTAAATTTAGGAGTGTAAACATATTAAATTTTAGATTGGTATAAAAAATATCTTTTTGTCATTTGAATATGACGTGTACTCCTTGGGTACAAAGTCACATTTGTTAGGGAGCGCTTTACCCCCAATGTGGGACTTCCCGACGAGAATTCAGATTTAGTCAAACTCCAATGAGGGTACCAAACACCGGGTGAGAAATAAAAAAGAAGAAGAGAGAATATGATGTGTACGTTATTTGTATAAAAATCAGCTTGTTACACACAACATATTCAGCTTCACCATATTATTATGTACACTATCATATGTATCCAAATCAAAAGGTGTATAAAATACATGTATGCAAATCTAACAACAATTAAACTAACAACAGACTGTATGCAATGAATTTGCATATATATACAATATATGTATACAACCTTTAGATTGCAATCAACTTTCTTTGTCACTTTACTTCAATTTTTTATTTGAGAAGATTTTTCATGTTTTGAACATAAAGTTTTGAATGAGAAATCTTCAAAATTGAAATCATTAGCTCAATTTTTGAAAATTCTTTTTGAAGAACTTTCTTCCTTATCAACTTTGTAATAGAACTCACCAAAATCGTTTAAAGAAAATGTCAAATCGTGTATCCTTAATTGTAGAAAATGATAGGATTTTTTGAAACAATTTGAAAAAAAAATCATATGGTTAATCAAGATATGATATCTTTTATTACTCTATGGGTTGTTGTTTGTTACTTTTATTAAATGACATTTTTGTGCCGATTTTTCCTAATTAGTAGAATAATAAAAGCCAATTTTTTTCTCTTGGTTGGTACACTATGCCAATTTTTTTATAATCTCTTATTCACTTGAAGTTGAACATGTGATACTTTTTCATATATTCAGAGGGGCGAAGTTAAAATTTTGAGTTTATGCTTTTTGATTTTTTTTAAAGTATGATTTATTAAATTTTAGATAAATTATTTATACTTTAAGTGAAATTCTAAATATAAATATATGATTTGATTCAAAACTATTATTTTCTGCCAAACTCATATGTGAAGAAACTCTAGCTTGACTTCATTCATATAAATACCTAACTATCTTTTCATGATAATTTTTATTTATAATAATGTATGGCAACATTTTACCTTAAATAAATATTGTTAAGCAAATTTGTCATCCTATATTTCGGGCATTAATATTCTCTTGACAGACTTGTGCTATATTGTAAACTAAAAAAAAATGGGTATAAAATATTTTAATTAACATTACAATCTTTTATATTTACTTTGAGAATTTTCTTGTAGTACGAGAAGGGTGTGAAAATAATTATATTTGTATGTTTATTGAATTAACAGACTTGTGCTATGTGTTGTATTTTGCTTGAGTGAATAATAGAAAAGGAGATCAATCAATTATTTCCTATTAAATGTCCAATATTAAGGGATCCTAATTTCTTATTTATAACTAAGAATTTTTTTTTTAAAAAAGCAAAGAATGTATATATATATATATAAAATATCAAAATATTTTTAATCTTGTGGTGTTCAACATATCATATGGAAGTTAAATTTAAAAACTAACAAAAAAAAGAGAAATATTCTTTAATATTTCAAAACGAACTAAAAAAAGACAAATAAATAAAATATATAGTATCATTTTTTTGTTAAAACAAACTTATAATAAATTTAGTAATACTAAAAGATTGGGCCTTCAAATTTGGGGCCCCGAGGCGGATGCCTCATTTTTAAAGGCATTAAGTCGTCCCTGGTACTATTGTGAATGGTCATTATGAATTTAATATGGGGAGATTTCACAAACAACCACTAAAAATATCTTAATTAGGCTCCATAACTATAGTTTGCTAATTACGATTCATAGTCATGTTAGAGGGAGGAGAGAGGCGAGCGATAGAGGGCAGAGAGTAGAGAGAGGTGAATTGTATTTGTATATCTGTTGAATTATTTATGTATATCTGTCAGATAATTGTATATATGTAACTGATATACATATGTATTTGTGTATATGATGAGCGATATTGGGAGAGAGAGGAGAGAGACGAGCGAGAAAGGGCAAAGAGTGGAGAGAAGCGAATTGTATTTGTATGTCTATCATATAATTGTATAATTTATATTTGTATATTTGTATTTTGTATATGTATAAGAGAGGAAGAGATGAAGAGGCACACGTAATTATAGCTAAAAAAAGGTTGCGAATGGTAATTAATTCAAACTATAACTATGTTAGCTAATTAACTATTATATGTTTGTTTATCCGCGTAATTTCTCCAATCAAACAAACTTCTATGAATTTTAAGTATCTTTCAAAATTATATTTTGAGACCTTACACATTTATTGGTTAGAGACTTATTAATACCAAAGATATCCGGATATTCAAAGATTTTAATTAATATATACTGAAACATAACAAATCGTGTAAATTGGACGCAAAGTTTTTGTTGACATTAACTATGTACAATCTGTTTAAGATTTATTGAAGGAGAAAATTTAGCAATTTATGTGGTGCTACTTACATTTACGGCCCTTAACTATATCCATGTGGGGGTGGGGCATATGTAGAAAATGGTTTCTTTGGAGTAGGATTGGTGGTGGTGGTGATGGTAGGGAGTAGATAAATAGGGTGGGGCAAGGAAAATTTAATAGATCGAAGAAATAATGGGAGAAACGATTAGATATGACATGACACAATTTTTGTTTACTGAAGATGACCTTAGATAGAAGGTTTTAAAGGATACAAAAATTTGAGTAAAAGGTTTGTAGGTGCGAGTGCATTGTTTTGTTGTTCATCCATACTAGTAATCGTAGTACTGTTACTTTTGTAGTTTCTTGTCTTTTGATTTCTGTTAGTATCTATGGTTTTCTGTATTTCCATTATTTCTTTTTATGGATTGTTTATCTTGAGGTGAGTTTGAAAGCAATCTCTCTACTTTTGAAGTAGACGTAAAGTCTAGGTATAGCACTCTACGCTTTTAAGGCCCCACTTTGTGGTAGTACTATACTCCACTGAGTATGTTATTGTTGAAGGGCAGAGCATGTCGAGTTGAGCAAAATTGGATTGACCCATCTTTTCATGTTTGAACACAGTTGGAGTTGGTTCAATCGTTCAATTTCCATAGTTGAAATTAGGGTTGTGCATCGATCGATTCGATCTGATTTTATGTATTATTGGTTCGATTTATCATATTTTGATTTGTGAACATGCTAAACTGATAACTAAACCAATAAGATATTAATCATCGATTTTTGGTTAATCAATTTTTGTTCTTTAATGATTCGATTTTTGATTTAACAGATAAGAAAATGTTATACACACAATGTTCATAAAATAGAAATAGTAGCAAGATAGAAGTGCAACACAAATTTCTACATTAATCACTTTTGTTTAAGATAAATGTTTGAATTTCTTATAAACACTCATGCAATAAATTGCGGAAACAACATTAATTGTCTTTCTTTGCCACACTCAAATCTAAAATTGAGAATATAGAAAGTAATACTAGTTTGTGTCGAGAAGAGAGAAGGTGTCACAATAGAGAACCAAAGAAGCTAGTTTGAAGTAATACTAAAATTTAGAAAATAGGATTGGTAAAATATGAAAATCACTATTCGTATATAATTTGGAGTAGAATAATAGTTTTAATAGAATTTTATTGGGTTATCAGAAATTAAATTGATAAAACCAAATATTTTTTTGTTACGAAGTCTTTTAAAAGCGGATAACTCAATAATTCAATATCAATAAATCAATAGTATATTTTTCGATTCAATTAAACTGATTTTTGCCTACCTTAGTTGAAATCAAAATCTGCTCATTCTATCAAATTGTTGTCAAGCTTTTTAACTTCCAAAAATGAAAAATACAAAGTCTGATATTATGTTGTTATTGTTTATGCAATGCATTTTGGATATTACTAACTTTTTCACCAAAACCCTTCTTTACAATGTTATAATTTGAAACAAGAACAAAGAAATTAGTATACATAATATATGTTTTTATCTAATCTTGTATGGTTACACCAAATAATATCCGTATTAAATTATCCTTATTATATTTGAATCCACGTAATGTACATCTAGCATTAGTTATGTCGCAATTACAAATATTTTTTTGTCTATCCCCTGCTAAACATAATAAAATATGTCATTCTAATTTTTCTATTTAGAAATATCAAATAATCAAAAAGAAAAACAATCAATTTGAAAATTGATAGTTCATCCAATTAAAGAGATATAGTCATATAGATATCAAAACAGTTCTTTTAAAAATTCATACTGCGAAGTGAATATAAAGAGGAAAAATGAAAAATAACATAAACATGGTGGGATAGGGGTTAGCGGTGGGCGGAGTAGGATAATTTATTTTAAAAATACTAAACAGGACAGAACAGGACAAGTCAAAATCGTAACAAGTCAAGCTTATCCTGTCACACTGCCACCCTATTTTTATCCCTAGTTTTGAGACCATTATTTAAGTTCTGTCCCCATTAGTAGGATTGTACATAGGTGTTGGTCCATTTTTTTTTCATGATTTTTTTTTTAGTTTTATTTAGTTTTACACATAAAATCTTCATATTTACACACAAAAAATCTAAAAAAAATCATTTCAAACTTAATTTATAAATAGTTATAAAAAATCGTTGTTCTAGATATTTTTTGGATCCAAACAGATAGAATCCTAATTGGGACTAAGTTCAGGCTACAACTAGAAATCAATATAACAACTTTTTGGGTTGTTTAAAACACTTACTATGAAAATAGCCTCCTTTTATGTGACATCATGCTCTACAACAACAACAACCTAACCACTTATATATATTAAAAAATAAAATGAAACGAATGTTATCAATATGAGTTGTGGTGCAATAGCAAGATTTCTTTATTCTTAATAAAAATTTTGAGTTCGAATTTTGGATATAAAGAAAATTCTGTTGAAAGCATTACCATCAAAATGGGCCTTGTAATGTGTGATTCAAATTTAATTGAGTTTCAATACAGACATCGAATACCAGGTGAGAAATAAAAAAAAAAAATGACAAGGATGTTTTCTAAACTAGTTTGTTTTCCCATTATACCGTCCATGTACAAAAACGTTAACTTAGATCATCATCATGTTCTTAACTTATTGTCATTATTTGGAACAAGAGGTGATCCTACTCAACAATGACCAACTATTATTGATTCAAATTGATGAAAATTCATAATGAAAATTTGTTCAAATTAGATTTCTCAATTATTGGGAGTAGAGCCGTAGAAGGTAGAATTTAGGTACGTCAAATATATTTTTCCTTTTGCTCAAAACAAAGGTAGTTTGGTTTTCAAACAAAGTTATTCTACGAATATTTTGGTTTTCAAATTATACATTGGAATAAAAGAGGCCCGACTTGGTACTAACCAATCAGGCCATGAGAATAAGAGGATCTTTTCGAACAAAATCAAGACAAAGAAAAGAGTACTTCATTATTTTTCTTAATATTCTCGGCTCAATCTTCTGATCCCTTCCTTTATTTACGATAAAGAGATAAAGAAAATTGATGATAAAAATTATGCATATATGTATAATATAGACAAAAGAAAAGAGAGAAAGAAAGATTATTTTCCTTTTATCTTATGTACTATATCTCATGTAATAACTATTTGAGATCGTCGTTTTGACTTTTGAGATTATAATATTTCGATTAATTTTTCTCATTTAGAAGGTGAAACAGGATGGGCAAATTACAGAAATCACATACTTTTAAGGCAAAATTACTATCTATCCCTTAAAAGTTTATAATTACAGAAATACCTCAAACAGATACAATAATATAAGCGCTGATACATTAATATGATGCGCGAGAGACATTAATCGTTAAGTAAGATACATTACATTTTATACATGATACACTAATCTGATGTACATTTTATACATGATACACTAATCTGATGCGCGAGATACACTAATCTGATGCGCGAGATACATTAATCTGATGCGCGAGATACACTAATCTGATGCGCGAAAATGAGGAATTTTGGAGATTTGTAAAACTTATAGGGGATAATGGTGATAAGTAAACTAAAAGGTGGGATTTCTGTAATTTTTCCATAAGAGGCTATCAAGTTGGATGAGATAATGTGAAATTTTCAGAATTAAGTTTATGAATAAAATATTATATAAACTTAATCTTAAAACTTAATTCTAAACTATCCCACCTTACCGGGCTATCACCCTATCTAAGCAGCCTTTCCCTCTCTTCTACGGAAGTAATCTTTTTCTGAAAGGAATAAACACAGAAATATTATTGATATTTCCGAAACTCTTGTTTGATTTCTTTTGGATAGATGATTTATGTACAAAAAGACAAACTAAGTAGATGATAAATAAAAGTTCTAGAAATTAAACCAAGCAAGCATAATTTTGAAATGACAATTCTTAGTCACTTAATTAATAATTGAGTATCACAATATTCTTCAAAGCACTAAATTGAAATCCACACATTCTCATCATAGCTAGCAAATCCATTTATGTAATTTTTGTTTACAAAAGCAAACTTTATTGAAAGATAAAAACATAATGATTAATAATTATGGTAAATTTAGCCTAGCTCTCGCAAGTTTAAGAACTTGTTGAAAATGATGGGCCGTATCGGGTGGATGGGCCTCAATTACAGGCCTCTCCGGCAACACCCATTGCCCATCGCTCGTTCTCACCATACCTTTATTCTCATCTTGCCACCAAAACGGTGGCACGCCATACTCTTCCTTCAAGAAACTCGAATCCTTATTCACAAGGGCAACATCCCTACCCGTGGCAGAGCGAAAAGCGCGTACCTTCCCATGGTACCCATCAACAAGATGTAAATGGGCCTCAAGGTTATGTGCACAGCCCAAATCACTATTGGGCTTTAGAAAAGGAGAACGATGATGATCTAAAGCTAGCTCCGCCCCTACATGAGCATAACTCCAAGCAAATGAAAATTTCTCTTCCAATTGTTTTTGGAATAGAAATTTCTCATTTGTAATAATTCCAGGCACTGTTGGCACTTTGTCATGCACATTTATAACTCTTAAAACTTTAATTCCAAGCTCTTCACATCTTTCTTTAAATTTAAGATTTCCAACCCTAGGTCCAGCAAATGAAAAAACACTAATAGGAATAATTTTTGTAATAGACTTACCATTATGTAAAATATTCAATTTCATCTCAGCTATGTCATAAGCACTTAACAAAGCCAATGCTGCACCAAGACTATGTCCTGTAATAGTAATACTTAGCTCTTCACCTTGGTATTTTTCGATTAATCGATTAATCTCCGCTAAAATTTGTTCACGAGCTGAAAATGAAGCATAGTGACAATTATTTTCTTTTTTAGTATACATATCGAAGAACCCTGTCTCAATCTTGATGTTAGGATCATCGCGAAAATGAGCAGGATGTAAAATGTCTTGTAGGTCATGGATCCATTCTAGGTAAGTCACCGTGCCACGCCATGCAACCACTATGTCACGTCTCCCTAGACGTTTTATTTCTTCAGGATCTGTGGCTACGGCTACATACCCCATCCAGTTCGCGTGTTGGCTCCATACATTGCTCATTTTCGATTTTTGGAAGAAATTTGGTAAGTTGATAATTGAAGTTGCATATAAGTATCTTTTCATTTCATACCCTTTTTTCAACATGTTGATCTTGTCAAAAAAGTGTGATGGTTGATACTTGCAAGTACCACAATATTTTGAATAAGGATCATAGTCAAATGAGTCATAACAAGATTGAGCAAATTCACCATAACGAATGATTTCTTTTCTTAGATGAGAATCCATAGGATCAAGTAAACCTTTCCAATTGTTACATCCTTGAATTTCTCTCCACATCTCATGAAGGGGTTTTTTCTCTTCTTGATCATATTGTTGGAGTTCAATATTGTTGTCCTCTAAATTTGAAAGACATGAAGATATTTTCAAAGATAGGTTTGGTGAAAGTCTTTTGTTTGGGAAAGAGAGGTTCTTGGATTTGAATGTGTTCCATAATGGAAAAACTTCTAGGGAAGTATGGTTTCTTTTGTGTTTGGGATTGGTGAGAGATAATTGAAAGGAGGCCATGATGAATATTGATGAGAATCTTTCTTTCTTGTGTTTGATTTGTTGTTATCATATGGGGCAAGTGATAAGCTTGGTGGTATATAGGAGATTGAATTAAGTACAAGATGCTTTAATTTCTTTTTGAGTGTGATGGTTTGAAAAAAGAAGTTCTCTTCGAAAATATGGAGAGAGACTTGTTTTTAGTTTTATGTCCATTAAATCTTCATTGTTACATATAAAAGATCTGAAAAAAAATATTTTTTAGACCATTTCCTTGAAAACGTGTGGTTATCTTTTTTTGTATATATAAGTCAAATACTATGGGTAGTGTGCCGTTGATTTTGTGAAACATTTTAATCAATCAAACATGGTTTTAAAAAAATGTAAAATACACCCTTTATTTCCCAATATGTCCTTGTATAGTAATGCCACATCTAGGGAGAACATGCTAAAGAGGAAAGAAAATAGAGACGTTCAACAACCAACAATAATGTATGATAGGCATGTAACAATAAATTAGGTCGATATCTTAATTGGATTGTAGAAAACTATACTTGGATTTTACAATCAAAGGGGAAGAGTTTTGTGGAAATGGAGAAATGAAAATGACAAAAACGTGTGGTAGGAAAGTTATTACTTAACCATTGTATGATTGGGTAGATTTTATAAGTATTGACAACTGTCTAGTGTATTGACTCTGCCAGAGAGATTATAATAATCATAATAAAGCAAAAATCACCTTGTTTTCTTGAACTTTACCTCGAAAGTCAAAAGTAACCATAATCGACAGATACTAAGCAGATTGTAGTGAAGTCCTTGGACCAAGTTTACATATTATTATAATAATCATTCAAGATAATTTTTCATATACTAATGAGTACCATTCCTTGTGAGTTATCATCGTGTGTTTGGTATTTTCAATTTTCTCATGTTTGATTGACTTAAATGTTTGGAAAATGACTTAGCCTCCAAAAAAATATGGAAAATATTTTTCAATTTTTTTTTTTCAATACCACACCTCAACTTTCATTTTAATTCAAGTCTCAAGTAGCGATTCCGATACTAATCCGAGATCTAACTCCTGATCTCAATTTGAGACCTAATTCTCGATCCGAGATCTGACTCCCAACTTCGATTCGAGATCCAACTCCCAAGTCTCGAGTTAGATTAGGGTCAAATCTTGATTTGGGTGTCGAGCCACGGGTTTAGGATTTGAGGTTAGATCCCAGACTGAGTGTTGGGTTCAAATACTAGGTCAAGTGTTGGGGTGGTGTTCCGAGTTAGGTGTCAGAGTTAGAGTTAGGTTTCGAGTCGAGAATCGAGGACATATCCCATTCAGGTATCAAATTTGGGTTTCGAATTAGTCAACGAGGTCAGGTGTTGGGGTCGGATCGCGATTTGAAGGTTGGTCCCTGATCGGATTCCAGTTCAGAAGTTGGGTCCTGATTTGAAAATCAAGTCCTAGGTCGAAAGTCGGGATCAGATCCCAAGTCGAGTGTCAGGGTTGAGGTCCCGATTTCAAAGTCGGATTCTGTGTTGGATGTCCGGGTCAGGCGATGGTTCAAAAATTGGGTCCCAATTCGTTGTCGGGTCCAAGATCGAGATTGTATTTCAAGTTTCTAATTAGGTGTCGAGATCGGATCTCAGATCAGTCATCGAGGTTAGGGTCAGTGTTGGATCCAATAATTCAAATATTGGGTTTCGAAATCGAAAGTCGAGGTCTAATCCTGGATCGTCTCAAGATCGAATCTCTAATTAATTGTCAGAGTTCCCCCATTCGGATGTCGATGTCAGAGTCAAGTCCCAATCCGAATGTCGGATCCCTAATCGAGAGTCAGGCTTGTGTCCTAGATCGATCGTCAGAGTCATTCCCTGGTCGAGTGTCGGAGTTGGGTTCCGAGTCAATTATTGAGGCTGGTTTTCGAGTCAAAAACTATTTTCTTAATTTTTTTTTTTTACTTTATAACAAAAAATAAAAAATACTTTCTAGAGAATGCTTTTTGTTCACCAATCGAACACTAGAAAATCAATTTTCAAAAAATATTTTTTACTCATCAATTAAACATGAGAAAATAAATTAGAACTCACTTGTTCTCCAAGAAAACATTTTCTTTCATACCAAATGCACTCAATTCTTCGTCAAAGTCTGCCACAAATTGAACAAATTCTTATAATCGCCTGTCGTACATAGTAAATAAGTATCGTTAGAGACATTATATAGCATGTTTGGCACAAATTAATACTAGTTTTTAATACTAAGACTAAGGTACTTCTTTTATTAACTAGTATAAATTTTAACTTTTTTTCTTTCAATTGTCTGACAATAAGTTCGTTCTTTCATATAAAAGCAGAAGGGATAAAATTGGAACATCTTATTTTATGTACTTTGTAGTTAAACATACTTTCTTTTTCGATTAGAACAATTTCAAAGTTCTTTCTTCAAATTTGGCCTCATAACATTAATCTTCTTTGTAATTAACAATATTATGTTTAACTCTCTTATTTTGATTTACTTGTAACATTTTTAAAAATTTATTTGTTAGAAGTAGAAAATATTGTGAGGTGACTAGATTACCCTTATAGTCATTCTTTCTAAAACAAAAAGTATTGATTTTGCAAAACTTTTCATTTTATACGTGGTCAATAAATGAGATTTTTCTCAAAATCCGATGACATATTTGAGTTTTTTTTCTCCAAATCTACCTCAATCATGGTTATATTATTGGTGTCGCTATGTAGTAATAAGTTCATGCGTACTATATATATACTAAACAGTAGCCTTTAACACATAAAATAAAAGTAGGAAAAAAAAGAAATTAAAATTTCTTGAAATAATAAAGAAGATTTCAGTTGAGAGTTCCAAAGTTTATTTCTTTACCATCAATTATTCTAGTTATCTTCTCTCCTCTTCTAGTTGTGAATGAAAACTTGATAAAGTTATTATAATGGTGAAATTATTTTGCTTAAATAAATTTCTAATGTTGTTAATATTTTGTTTTGGTAGGCTGATCTTCAATCTTATTACTGGTAATCATTTTTATACTAGTACCAAATAGATTTGCTTTGTTTTCTGTTTGATTATAATTTTTTAATTCTAAACAAGATAAACAATAAAAGAAAAAAAAAACATCTAAGAATATGGACCAAATTCCAATTTGAGATTTTTTTTTCATCTGTGTTTTTCATATTTCTTGTCACGACCCAGACCGTCGTGATCGGCACCCACACTAACACTCCGGTAGGAGAACCACTACTACAACCCAAACCAAGCAAATAATCTAAAAACTAAGGCATTTAAATCAACACTAAGGAAATAAAAATAGAGTTCCCATAAACTCTAACAAAAGTCTAACAATAACTAACAGTGCGGAAGAATAATCTAGAACCTAAAAGTCAATGTACCAAAACATTCTAACAATGAACCAAGTCTAAACAAGAAAGGGATACAACCCCAACTAATGAACTAATCAATTAGCTAAAACAAATGTCTAAGTTCGGAAATGGTGGACATAGACGAAAGAAAATTTCATGGCAGCCCGGAAGAATTGGCTCACCCTTGAATTCGAACGACGATCACTGATCTTCTAAGCGAGGTCTGTCAATAGCCGCTTGAAGATGCCCTGTACTCAACAAAAAATAAGAGCAAGTGCAGAATCAGTACACAACCACAGTGTACTGGTAGGATCACGCGACTATCCCACTAGTGCAACATAACAAGTCAAACAACATTATAATCACATGCATACATATCAACATATACAATATCATCAACATTTACGAACAACGAACAACTTCACATTTTATGTCAAATCATTGGTCCTCTCATGGAACCCAAACCCAAACAGTTAGCATGTCGGAACGTGGCAACCGATCCCATTTTTATACCGGAACGTGGCAACCGATCCAAGTTAGTTATGCCGAAACGTGGCAACCGATCCCATTCACACACCACAATCACAAGTATATCATCAAGATCATACATTTAAGTCATGATTTCATGACATTCATCAATTCTCTATCTCATTTACAACAAATGTGATCAACATTGCAACATTCATACATATACAAGTATCATAATGAAGCAAGAACAAGCATACATCACACAATCATAGAATCACAACCATCACCTACCTCGAAACAAGCTTTGAAACCCTAAGAAACTTGATCCTTCCATTTCCGGATTCGTTCCGCTTATTATTGGTCTACAAACAATCAATATAATATGGGAATTAATAAACAATCATTAATTACTTGGATTACTAACAATTCTATGAACCCTAGATCAAACCCATGATCCCAATTATCCAAATTAGGGTTGTTTCCACCATAGGATCTATAACAAAATCTTCCCCCATCAATATTCACCCATTCTATTACGTTCTACGGATCGAAAAAGGGATTCGGGTAGTGAAAGGCTTACCTTTAGCCTCAAGAATGGTGAAAAACAAGTATGAGTCACTTGGGGGTCGCTCCTTAGCTCTAAAAGTCGAAAAATGCATAATGAGGTCGTTTAGGGTTTTATTAACGACTTTAATTAGCGTCAGGCCTGCCACAATGGCCATCACCCCGCCACAGTGACGGCGCCAGAGCAGTAAAAATCCCCGCCAAAGCTGCCAAAACGAAACAGAGAGCTATCTTAAGAATTCCAAAATTCCCATTTCACAACACACCTCTAACCCACGACGCTCAGCAAATAGCCTTTACGCTAAGATCGATTTCGGGAGTTCTACTAGCCCGAATTCAATTCCGTAAAGTCGTACGGATTCCTTAACGAGTTATCTAACTACTCATGTAATCAAAATCATAAATGATTCACCCGATTGTTACCAGATTTCCCTACACCTCAATGACTCCGATTTCGTCCAAATCTGGACAAGGTTGGAAAAATCCAAATACTACGAAAAAGTTTTCTGACCCCAAATTTTCCCCTATTGACTTTTATATAACGATGGAACAAGTCATTACATTTCTATTTAATAATTCGTGCGTTGAATTCTATATTTTCAATCTTCTCAAGATTTATAAAATATCTGCATCTTTCATAAATTTTGTAATGTCGATTGTCAATGTATTTCATGAAACGTGCTGCATTATCAGATGAAACCTATTTCTAAAAGGATTCGTAAGATATTGGATGTGTTACTCATTTGCCCAGAGCGCTGAAACTCATTTTGTTCGACAACACATGTTTGTAACAGAATAACAATTTTTGTTGAACAACATAATATTTGTAATAGAATAACAAATCAAGCCATGCTTGTTAAGCCCAATTAGTATCCTAAAAAGTGTTTGAACTTATCCTAATGAGATTTAATTTATACTTGTCATTTATTTAATTTATAGAGTTTTTCTTATGTATCTTTGATGAAGATCTCATCTTGAAGCCACCCTTGCCTTAATTCAGATTGATTTGCCTCTCAAATCTGAATCAAGTTCACAAATTTCAAACTAATATTTCATCCATTTCAAGTGTATAACCAGTTATCTCTTAAGGGAAACAATTCTCTTAGGAACAAATTATTATCGATGTATGCCTTCATTAGTGATAAACACATTTCTATTTCACCAAAATGTGATGGATCTCTTACCTATACTTGGTACATATCATTCGAAATGTCATCAAGAAAAGGCCATCTAACAAAAGGACCAGTTGGATCAGAGTTTCAAAAAAAAAAACAAAACTGAAATTATGTTGCAGCTAAAGCAAGTTCAAAGAAAGGGAGCTCCATAATTCAATTGTTGTTGGTCCTAATGCTTGAAAATACTCATTTGGTCTCCTTAAAATTGACTATGCTTAATTGATGATGGACCTCGTGTTGCTCTTGGTGAAATATCGCTGTCTACGAAAATTAATGATAACAAAAATAATTAATTTGGATGCAATTCGATTATTGCTCGAAATACTTACTAGTATCTCTAATTAGCACACGTACAAGATAATTTGTCCATCAAAGTTTAGGCAAAGAAAATAATTACTCTTAATGGTTTTGACTTTTTATTATTGAATCCATATATTTTACTTTGAGGATTTCTATAAGAGTTTTTTTTTCTTCATAAATTTATGATTTATTTGATGACCCTAAGTTTAATACTTTATTTATATTAGAAAATATTTTCTTAGGTTAATAAAATCTTAGTCATTTATTGCAATACAATACGTTAGTTTTGTTATCAAAAATCTTATTCATAAATATGAGATTTAAGTAATTTAATTCAAAGTTCTAATATCAAATTAAAAACAAAACAAAAATTTCTAACCAAAACCTTAAAAACTCGGAAAGAAATTTACTACATCTCTAGTGTATTGTAGTGACGATACAAGGAAGTAATGAAAAATATTAAATATTAATGGTAATCCTTTCAGACATTAATTTTCTAATGGTTATAAGAATGTTTTTGCTCAAGAATTAATGTAATATTTACGTAAGTATAATAAGATTGTGTACCTGTTAACATTAGCGGAAAGCGGAAGATCAACGATATCTTTATTGAGGAATTGCTCCAAATCGAACTTTGAATCTCATGGAAACAAAGTACATGCCACCTCTTAGGTTTGTTTGATGTCAATAAGAAATAAATGTTCTGTCTTTTTATCTTTTTCTTTATTCTTTCATTTCTGATTTTTCTCCCTATTCTTAATGGTAAAGAACCATTTTAAAAGGAGTGGATATTACGATTAAATAGTTACAATGTAACTGTTTCCACTCTTTAAAAAAAAAATAGTGTTTATCTCCTTTTTTCAGAAATTATATTTGAATCGAATTGGATTCACATGGACGACTCACGACCCTCCCTGAATCAAGAAGCTTACAATTAAACTTAATTGTAATTCTAGATATTGAAATTAAACTAAACAATGTCTTTATAGGATATATTATATATATACACCTCAACACATAAGAGAAACTGCCCTACGATCGGACATATTCAACAACTCCCCACAAAATAAATCGAAACAAGTTTGAACATTGTGTTTATATAATTAATTAATAATTTCATATCAGATACATCAAGATACATATTTTATACACCTAAATACATGTATTTTAGATATATTGAAGTAGGAAGTAGGAGTGTGCATCGGTCGGTTCGGTTCGGTTTTATGTATTATCGGTTCCGTTTGTCGATTTTTGGTTTTTAAATACGCTAAACCGATAACGAACCAATAAGATAATTTTTTATCAGTTTTCGGTTTATCGATTTTGGTCCTTAACGGTTCGGTTTTCGGTTAAACCAATAAGAAAATGCTTATAAAATAAATGTATGACTTCTCTAATAAATTTGACACGACAAAACAATAATGTAACTTTACAAAAGCTCATAAAATAGAAATAATAATAACAAACATGAAAAGAACTATACATTTGTATAATGTAAAGTTGTTAACTCAAAGTTACAGCGAAGTATGAATTGATGGCTAAATGACAAAGACATAACTAGTAAGATATAAAGATTAATATTTACTAATATGTACGTATATGTAAAAGTAGTAAATTACTATAGTCTAAACTCTTAATGGGTTATCGGTTTACCCAATAACCCAATATTGAAAATCAATACCGAACCGATAACCCGATAATTATTTTTTGGGAAAATTGTATATAATAGTAAACTATTAATTCAAATTAAATGCTATAAATATACTTTGATTTAATTGTACCCTATAGCAAACTATTGTTATTTTCGCCACTCTTCCTGGTGGAATCTCGCTCGCCACTCTCGTTTGGTAGCAGTCTCGCTCGCCTCTCTCACTTTATACAAAAACGCAAATGTATAAAATGTGTTTGTATTTGTATAAAGAAAGAGAAAATTGTATATATACATATATTTTCGTTCCCCTCTCTCCCCTCTCCCAGATCTCGCTCGCCACTCTCCCAGATCTCGCTCGCTCACTCGTCTCTCTCACTTTACACAAACAGAAACTAAATGTATAAATTACACTTTTGTTTGTATAAAGCGAGAGAAAATTGTATATACACATGCAAATACATATATCTTCGTCCTGTACACTTATAATTATATAATACAAATATTTTCCTGCCCAGTTTTTTTATGCCTTTCTCTCTTTCTCGTTTTATACATACACAGATTATACAATTGATCTTTTGTATACAACTGCTTTCTTTGTATATGTATAGCGAATTATACAACTGTTTTTTTTGTATATGTATAGCGAATTATACATATATATGTTTGCTATGGAGCGCAATTATGCAAACTTTGCTATAGCATACAAATATGAATTTTGTGTTTGCTATATGTGAAAGTTGCT
>JAJOOF010006044.1:0-60878 GCA_029582545.1 Solanum lignicaule
TCAGACATAGTTAGATTCAGCTTAGTATTGAGTTAATATTTTCCTTGTATTAAACTCATCAGTTATCATTTATCTCAGTTATAGTATATGGGTATTCCTCATCTTTTCATCTTATTTATGATTATAGCTTCCGCACAGTTTCTATTATTCAGATTATATTTAGTATGCTCATGATCATACCAGCAGGGTTAGCTTGGGATCACTTGTGGTCCTTGGTCCTGTGTCCGCGTCTCAGGGGTAGTCTCGGGTTGTGACAATCCAAGAGACCCAAGTCCAATTCCTTGAATTTGAAACCCTTTGAAAACTCCAAGTTCTTCAAAACCCTTTCCAAAACTTAGAGATAATATCTCCAAAACTCTGTCTCAAACTTAATAATCTAAAATCTAGATAACATAAGGTAAAATTTGCTCCTAAGAATAACAACTGAACTAGTATTTATAATTTTTAAAAAATGTGCTTCAAAGGATCTTTCGGCGACGTTAGTCGGGATTGCCAATGCACTTGGCGATCCTTCCTTTGGTCGACTTCGTCGCTTTTCATCAGTTGCCTTCAGCATCTTTGTGTCCTGGATCATTGGGCGATGTAGCACTGCTTCGCCGAGTCGCTCGACGATACGCCAACTGCTCCTTTACACCGCCAATTTGCTCCTTTCCTTCAGGGCTCAGCACACTGGAACAAAAGGCGAATATTCAATCTATTGACGATTCGCTGAATGGGTTCGGCGATTTGCAGATCTTCATTTCTTCGCTCTTTTAGCTTATTTTTCTCCTTTTTGCTAGATAGTGTCCATACTTTCCCTCAAACTTCAAATACCTGAAACATAAAGGTTTTCATCAGATATCAAGATAAAACATGCATTTGAGGACACTAATTTTGTCAAAATATAGCTCTAAATGAGTCCAAATCGTGGACTCATCAACACCCCCAACTTAAACTTTTGCTTGTCCTAAAGCAAACTCAAGTTCAGTCATTCAAAAAGGGTGTAATTGTAGCGACCCTTTCGAAAGGATACTACCACTTAAACAAGAAATCTAATTAAATACTTGCGACATTTAAAAGAGGTTAACTATGGCCATATTGATTTTAATCTAGTAGAGGGATTAGATTCATAACGAATAATTTAGTTAAGGATATACATCTTGCCTATTTAAACATTTATTTGATGTTAAAATTGACATGGCGCGGAATTTAACTTATAACGGAAAAACCCTCCCAGAATAATTTAAGCAAATAACTGATGAGCTTTTCATTCATATATTATCCGCACACTTAAGGATGAGATAACAAGAATATTACCAACTTTCGAGTACCGAAATTAGCCGATTCATGCTTCACACAAACATTCAAACCTAATAGTAAATTTTGTATATTACAAGACTTGGGTTTACATAGCCCAAAAGAACAAAACATATAGACATACTTATATTACAAACCATGGTGACATGATCAAATTAGTCCTCAAAATTTCACTGTAAATAAACAACACATAGATCATGTACAAGTCCCAAGGTTTATACAAAATATAGATGCCTATATGCAAATGTGATCTTCCTTAAGGCTCTCAAAATCTCCATCTCCAATGGCCAGGTTCATGCATACTCTCGGACATTCCCTACGATAGAAACAACTATCGTTAAGCATATAGCTTAGTGGTGCATAAACTAAAGATTCGGAGCCCACAGATTCACTAAGTTACCTTTCTCAAGTCATGGGCCGCATAATTGAACATAATAAATAAATCAAGTAAACAATATATAAAGAGTATCAAGTTCGATATTTAAATATCCAAATGTCAAGAACGCTCATAGCACAGTTTTCCAAGAGATTCAATAACAACGCTCGCCCAATATATACATCATGTTGTCACACCAAGCACAAGTAGGTATCAAGAAGGGCTGACGCCCTGTATCAAGAAGGGTCAAAACCCAATAATCAAGATAACCAAGAACCATATTAAAAATGGCTTTATAGTCCGTACTTAAAATGGACAACTTCCATTCTTAAGATGGACTAAAAATCCAGAGTCAAGATGGCAAATGATCCAAATCAAGAGGCATGCCAATAGTGAAAAAGTCACAGTCACAAGAAGGACAAGGTCCCAACAAGATTACCAAGTGATCAAACAATCCGTACAAGTGGGCGAGTTACACAAGCGTCTTTAATGTCTTAAAGGATACCAACACGAAAATGCAAAGTGACAAGGGGTAACCAAGGTACCAAGATAAATTTTCAGATATACCAGCAGATAAAAAGAGTACAAGTACAAGTTTATACACAAACCTCAGTGCTTAGCTTAGAAATAGTCCAACACAACTTCAAGAGTTCAAACCGTTGACCAACCAACGTATCAAGGTCCTCAACTTGTTCACGAGTATATACAACCTTAAAATAAAATTAAATAACTTCTTTAATCCCTAGTAGCTCAATAATGTTAATGTAAAATAGGATTATCATCACAAGTAAGCTTAGCCTGTACAAATACGACTATGCTCTCAAAACAGTAATTCTGGCCAGCCTAGTACCTCATGTCGCAACTTAGATTTGAAAAGGAAAACAGCAAAAATGGACTACATATCCTTCATGGAAAATGTAGGTACATCTCTTAAGGTTGCAAACAATCAAGAATCACCGCAAAATATAGTTTGTACAAAAATATATCATCGATACACTAATAGTTGTTCATACAGGATTTCTAAATCCGAAATCTGGACAGAACTTGTCCTATATTGCATCTCATATTTCGAATCCATAACAACTAAATTAGAGTTTTACATAAACATAAGAGTTTTAGGTATACGAATTATCTTTCCAAAACATATTTATTCACTGAAAAATGAGTTCTAGAGAACGAGATATTCGAAAAGTGCTAAACACTACTTAGCTCAAAAACAGATTTTGACTACTCACCAAAGAGAAGGGTGTATCTCGAATTCCAGCCAAAAGGTCCAAGTTTTTCTCTTGTGATTTTGAGAGTAATATGGTTAGAGAGAGTTCACCAAGTTTCTTAGAGCTAAGGAACATGAATTTCACTATAGAGGAGGTGTAAACATATAGTCTCCAGAGTGATGTTTATCACAGGCACAACTGCCTCTAAAAGGTGGCTTCCCAAAAAAAGGTTGGCTGCCCAAAATGCATACATATATACCTATATGTATAACCCTCACCTCCCTTTCAAGTTATACATAATTCTAATTAGAATATTACGAAAATACCCCAATACAATACCTTAAATTACGATCACAATTTATGTCAACCAAGTTTGCAAATATCACAACATTTCAAGTTCCCAAAATGAGAGTAAAACATACAGTAGTGATTAAGCAATAGTGTATCGACAAGCGACTCTTGGTTAGCATTTCGGGGTGTTACAGTCTTGAACAGTGCTACACAAGAGTCAATCATGAATGCACACAACAAGACTCAATTTACTTATTCAAAGATCAATTGTGCACTCAAAGATTCAAGTAGTGACTCACCAATATAAAAAAAATCTCATGCTCACAATACTTGCCTCAAATGCAAGTTCAGGCTCAACTAGAGTATTCGAATGCCCTCACAGAAAGAATGATTTCATATTCGCACAAAATGATTTAATCATTTAAAGTTCAGGAATCATATGCAACGCTTACACTGACAAACATGAAAACAATGCATGCTTTCACCTATAGGTTTGCCCGTATTTTCCAATCAGCATTTGTTTCAGCTCACTCAAGATCAAAAAGGTCTTTTTAAGGCTTCTAATGGGGTTGAGTGCAAAGGTATGGTCATTTAGGCTTAGTGACTTTTATCCTCGTGAGATGCGGTATTCACAACATTTCCTTTCCTTTTCCTTCAACATTTTTGCTAGTGCTCATGAGTCATCCCATTATTCACTTCCCATGGATTGTTTGGAAACCTCATTTCTTTTGTACTTTATTCGACAACTTTCTTTTTCATTCTTTTTCTTTTCTTCTTCTTCTCTTTTTTTTTATATGGAGGGGTTCCATTTTTCTCAGCACCATAGGTTAGAGGAGACTTTCCTTGCACTTCTTGACTTTCCCTTTTCTTTTCATCACACCCCCAACTTAGGCTTTTGGCCTAAGTTGGCTATTCAACTCACCACAAATCAAGAGGATTATGGGTAATGGACAAATAAGGGTCATGTTTTAGTCAAGTTTCTTTCAAAGAAAGGTAAGGCTCAAGGGGTGTTCAACAGAGGTTCACATGCTCACAAGGTAGGCCACAAAAGAGGTATATATAAAATTGGCTCACACTCTGTAGAGTTGCCTAAGATCATATCAAGAGATAGCCTTACTTAGTCGATTGGAGCAACGGGGAAAATTCTACGATCTATTATGCATGTTTCAAAGTAAGCTCAACACAGTAGACATTGACACTAACGTCAAACAAGACTCCACACTTTCGCTAGTGTGCAACAGTCATTACAAGAGACTCGATTCGATATTAGGCTAGTCAAAATGAGATGCAAAGAGTTCACATATTGTCTATGCAACTTCATTTGGCCTCATCGTAGCCGTGCATTCATGTTTGTTTGATTGAGAGTACTATTCAAGTCATCGGTATTGATCGAAACTGAGACTCAAATTTTGCACAAGAGCAGCCATATTCACACACAAGAGGTGGCAAAAAAATTTGGACGGGTTAAAAATCATTTTGCAATGACATAAATAAAAGGAGCCATAAGCTCAATCATCCATAAAAACAGATAAAACACAATTTTAAAACAGCACAACCCAACTATATACACAAAACACAACTATCAACACAAAAGGTGTGGGCCTCACCCCACCACAATAAAAAATATTTGTCTTCAAATGCAATTAACACAGAATCCGAAAGATAAAATAAAGAAAGACAGAGAGGGAGTAAATAGGGGATCCCGGCTAAGCAGTCGCTCCATCTGTCTGGGCATCAGTGCCGGAGTGACCCAGAAGGACCAGCTTTACTGGATCCAACAGCAGGGGCCTTTGCCAAGGAAGTCTGCACACCAACATCTATCATGATTTCTTCAATTTTAGCTTTTTCGTCAGCTGCAGCTCCCTTAGTTTCTTCAAACATCTCTTCATTAGTCTCTGCCCCTGATTCAGGATCAGCTACCTGCTCCGTTCTATCCCCATGTCCAGTGGTGGTCTAAGGCATTTCAGGCATGTCTTGAACCTCCAAATTCCAAAGACCATGGACATATCAGTGGACTTCAGCAGGTCCAAGTCTTTTCGCAGCTCAACAATGGTAGCTTTTAAGGCAGTCACTTCCTCTGTAGCTCCTTGGTCGTGCTCACACACCGCTATCCTGGCCGCTAAGGCATCAATGGTAGTGCTCAGGGGTGTGACAACACCAGCTAGGGCAGATTGAATCATGCCTAGAACAGAGGCCTCTAGGCTGGCAGCCTGACGATTGGTACAAAGAGCTAGTTGTCCCATCCGGAGTACGGAAGCCTTGGTGAGTGGAGGTCGAGAACCAGCAACCAGAGCTATAGGTTTGGGAGACAGTGCAGCAGCAGAGGAACCTGGAGTATCAGCAGGGGCAGCAGTGGTAATAGATATACCTGAAGGCCTAGAGGCCAGCGTAGACATAGGTGTCTCTACAGGTGATGATTATGTGCTCACTAACTCCACTGATGTTGCCTTCTTCCTTTCTGCTTGATCCTTAAGGTACTCGGATTCAATCCTCCGGATATTAGTAGAGGCTGTGGGCATCACTTCCACATATTTCTTGTCATCTCGAGGCACCCGAGTTTGTTTACATAGTTTTGTGATCAATACTGGGAATGGAAGTGATGTCCGGCTTTGCCTTGCTCGCATGAGTATCTCTGAAGTAATGATTGTGCCCACATTGATCCAAGTTTTCTCTATCATGCAACCCAGGCACGCAGCCTTGGCAAGGCGAAGGACCGACTCATTTTGGGACGGCATAATTGTGCTGCTGATAAAACTGAACCAGAACCTTGCAGCTATGTTTAATTCTTTCTTTTCGATCAGGGCTCCTTCTGCCAACCACTTTGGAGTATCATCAAAAATTAGTAGGGCTAGCCACTGCTTCAACTCTTCCAGCTTGTTTGTTTCGATCATGTGCTAGCAGTGATCCCTAATATTCGCGGACATGCCTAGGATTGTCTCTGACAACCACATAGTTGACTTCTTTGAAGGCCGCTGCTAGCTGCTTTTTTTAGGGTATTACTACACTGTATGCATTGTAAAACTCTCATACCCAGCTTGGAATGTAAGGGTTACGGACTTGAGTGAAGATTTGGAATTTGTGGTGCCTTAGGCAGTTCATTATTTCTGGGTGCCTATCGATTACTCCGTCTATGGACATACTCTTATCTTCCAAGATGGTCCTCTGCCCCTTAGCCTTTACCCTATTCGTAGACTTAAGTGGAGGTCCCTGTACTGGAGGTGCTAATACCATTATCTGCTTTGGGACTGGAGGTGTAGTAGTGGTAGGCTGGGAAGTCCTGATCCTGGATGGACCATTCAACTTCTTAGTTCGACGCTCATCCCTCTGTGCTATCGCCAGATCATCCTCATCAGAATCCACACATTCACTTTCATATTGGTTGGGGTAATTTCTATAAAAGTAATCACTGTCAGTGCTTGCATATGATAATTCGGGGGGGTCTTGTCTTTGCCCTTGCCTTTCCCACTAGTTGTGGAAAGTTTAGCAACCTTGCTCTAGGATGCAACTGCATCCTCGTTGATCGTAATTCCTTTTGTTTTATCTTAGGGTGTTCTTGCCATTCCTGCAAAGAATTTGGAAGAAGTTTGAATAACTAAATCAAATCCACAGGGTTACAAATGCAGAAAAACTTGCTGAATAGATCAGCGATTCGCTAAGTTGCTTTGGCAAGCTAGGACGACCTCGCCGATAGGAGTTAGCTTGCAAATTTTAACAAATCGGCGATAGGAGAGTCCTTTCGGTGAGTCGCCAAATGCATTTGGCGAACATAAGGCTTCCCATCGAAAGTTACAGAATTCAAATCGCAAATAATACTAAATTAAATAAGAGATGAAGATATTAAGCGAATTGCCGAGTGGTTCAGCGAGCTTGACTCAACTCGCCAAATGGCCCAACGTGCCCAATCTCAGTCCACCTTCTCGAATTCAACTCCGCACTCCCCGAAAACAAAATTAAACTATGCACTAGTGCAATTAAGCTTAGATCCATAACATTAGCATAAGAAATGCCACACACGCGCAACCTCACACAATTTACTTCATTCTAGGGGCGACAAAAACAACAGTTCAAACAATTTGGATAAAGTAAGTAAGGTTTACAAATCGAACTAGGCATTTCAACAATCTAGATCCATCAGAGAGGCCCAACACACATCAATTTGATAAGCTCAATTTCATAAGAGAACAAATTTTTCAAAGTAATTTTAGGGTTCAGGAAAACCAACCTAATATGTCGATTGAAGTAGTTTGAAATGCTAGGAGGAAATGTAATCCCTATGTTCGAGCACCAATCATTGACTAAAATACCAACAATACAAAGAAAATGAAAATACTTACTAGGTGCAGATTTGCGAGATTTTAAATTTAGGGGAAACTGAATATTTGTTATACTTTGAAACCATTGGCCTTTTAAAGACGTTCAGTTTTCGCTCACTCGGTGACGTTAGTTACCATCGCTGAACTATTCGGCGCTGCACCAAGTAGTCACCTTCCTCGCCGAAGTTTGCAGAACTCCCCGTTAAGGTAGGTTCAAACGGCGGTCTTGTTCGGGTTCGCCGAACTCTTTCAGTGAATTGCGGAATGGACCTATGTCTTGCCAAACTACACTTTTCCATCCCTCTCTGCATTTCAGCTTGCAACATCAGAACACCATTATTCTTATAATAAAACAAAGCATTTAAAGACCTTGGGTTGCCTCCGAAGAAGCGCCTCATTTATTGTCGCGGTGCGACACAAGCCAATGCTTAAATTTTAGTGGTGGGGGTTGCCTCACTTTCATGAGGCCACCCCTCTATCGGCTTTGAATGTGGAGACGACAACACCTGGTCTATTTGGGATCCTAGTAGATGAATGAGCATGGGGTGAGAGGTTGTCAGTTGGTTCAGCATCATGACATTCTCTTTTATTGCTTCAAACACCCTGTCGTGATTATTGATTTTGTGTAGGGTGAGTAAGAGAACCTCTTCTAATTGTCCACCCTCTTGCTTTGTCAACTTTTTACGCTCGTGACTGGGGATATACTTACCCGTCGTGGTGGCCATCACCTCCAAGTTCGAAACTCTCTTTATCAAGACATCCAGCTGCGCTAGTGATTTCTCTTCCTCTTGACCTTTTTCTTTCTCATTTTTGGCCATGGCCATGTGGTCGAAGAGGTAGGTTGCTTGTGCATAAGACAATTGGATGATACCACCAGGAGAGAGCAGGTCAACCACCATTTGATTTTCGTGGCCAATCCCTTTGTAGAAGCATTCCAGCAGCATACGTTTCGAAATGTCATGAACTGGGCAGTGATGCACGAGAGCTTTGAATCATCGCAACAACTTGTGAACTGACTCCCCTTCCTCTCTATTGAAACTTAAGATGCCATCCCTGAGCATCAAATTTTTCTTTAAACAGAAGCAAACCAGTTTATCACAAGCTTCATTATTTACAATCATTTCTCAGTTTCTGTCACAAAACAAACAAACAAAACACAACTAGACATAAAATTAGTAAACTACGACTACCAAAATCAAAATTCATCTCAAACAAAAAGAAATTTCATGTAACACCGCTCCCCGGCAGTGGCGCCATTTTGATGTTTGCATAATCAAGACACAACTTCCAATGCAAGTGTCTACGATCGTACAATAGTTTAGTAACCCAACCAAGGATTGGGGTCGAGTCCCAAGGGAGTGAGCGTGAGAATTCATGGTTTAGGGCAAAAATCCTAAAGCTAATCGTAACTACAGACTTTAGCGAATGAAAACATAACAAATTAAAAAAGGTGACGCAAGCGTCAAGTATCAAATGGGGGTTTTTAAGTAAGAAACAACTAAAGCAGTGAAACTAAGGAAAAATACAAGTATGGAGACGGAGTTCTTGGGATGTGATAGGAATACAGGATAGACTAAATCATTAGGTACATGCTTTTGATAGTAAATTCGTTGAGTGTTTGTGAATAGGCTAGACTTTAAGGGGGATAAGCTCTCTCTCGAGCAACTTACCGCATTTCAAATGCGTTCCTCTCGGATACCTACTTGCTGCATGAAGAACAGCCTCTGCCTTAACCCACTCACTCTCTCAAGCTGAGTGTGCGGACATGGGACTAGGGTTCACTCTCTTGTGTTGAACCTCATGTCGACCCACTCACACTGGCCATCAATTTAGTGGTCTTAGTTTTACGACCTCTCTCTCGAGCAACCCGAAAACACATATATGAGATTATATTTGTAACTACAACCTCAATAAGTTCATCCACAACCACTAAACGAAATCACATTTAAACTACGAATAGAATATTTGCAAACAAGACCCAATAACTAATCTAACCCATATTCATAAATTCACACCCCAAGAATTGGGGTTTTAGCTACGCATGTAAAAAAGATAAAGACGTATACCAATATCAGTTTCCATCAATGAGTATGCAAAATTAAGTCTTAAAACAAGCCAAAGGTGAAGAATCCAAGAGACCCAAGTCTAATTCTTTGAATTTGAAACCCTTTGAAAACTTCAAGTTCTTCAAAACCCTCTCCAAAATCTTAGAGAGTATATCTCCAAAACTCTGTCTCAAACTTAATAATCTAAAAGCTAGATAAAATAAGGTAAAATTTGGTCCTAAGAATAACAACTGAACTAGTATTTGTAGTTTTCAGAAAATGTGCTCCGAAGGATCTTTCGGCGACGTTAATCGGGATCGCCGATGCACTCGGTGATCCACCCTTTGGTCGACTTCGTCGCCTTTCATCAATTGCATTCAGCATCTTTGTGTCTTGGATCATTGGGCGATGTAGCACTACTTTACGGAGTCGCTCGGTGATACACCGACTACTCTTTTTCACCGCCCATTTGCTCCTTTCCTTCAGAGCTTAGCACACTGGAACAAAAGGTGAATATTCGATCTATTAGCAATTCACCGAATGGATTCGGCGATTCGCAGATCTTCATTTCTTCTTTATTTTAACTTTTTTTGCTCCTTTTTGCTCGATAGTGTCCATGCTTTCCCTTAAACTTTAAATACCTGAAACATAATGGTTTTCATCAGATATCGAGATAAAACATGCATTTGAGGACACTAATTTCATCAAAATATAGCTCTAAATGAGTCCAAATCATGGACTCATTAACCATCAGGGAAGTCTGACAAGTGTGGAACCACGGAACAAGACGACGGACCATAGGTCGACTCACGGTCCGTCCTGCATGTCTGTTGATCAAGATAAGAAAATTGATGGTTCCAGTTGTTGATGAAAATTTTCTAAGTGTTGAGCCACAGAGGGAACCTACATACCATAGGTTGACCCACAGTCCGTAGGTCGAAGCGTCATTTTAAACCGCGTCCTACCAATTATTTCCTTATTTTGTTTCTTATTTTATTTACGATTTGTTTTTTATATAAATAGGAGTTGTAATCATTATTTTGGGGGGTTAGACATTATTGTTAACTCTTAGTTGTTGGTGTTTTAGGAATTAACTTGCAAACTTTAGCAATTTGATTTCTGGAATTCGTTTTACACATTTTTCTCTTTGAATTTCAATTGAAGATTTCGGGTTTCATCAATTCTACTTGTAAGTTCATAATTGTTTTTTACCCAATTATGAATTGTGTTCTTTCAAGCATGAGTAGCTAAATCTACAACTAGCGTTGTGGGAACCATGAGCAATTAACAAAATTGGACTAATAATTAAGTAATTCTTGAATAATTTTTATGCATGTATTGTTAATTCTTTCACTTAGAAGTCTTTTTGATGAGTGCACGCATTAAAAACTTTCCTCGTTGGTACTTGCCGGACCATGGAGGTAGTTAATGAGAAAAGAACTAGCAACAAAGATTTAGTGGATGCTATCTAATAGTCTAATGTAAATTGATGCTAGCGTGAAAACTAAACCATACATTGATGTGATGTCTAATCTGGGTAAAGGTAAGGGTTAGTAAAGCATACACCCGTAGCCAGACCAAGGTGCGAAGTGAAATTCCCTACTTGGAGGATCAATCACTTAGGGATACCTACATTACCAACTTTGCATGTAAAACAATAGGAAATGATTACTATTATTAAGATTACTGCGTTACGGGGAACACATGTACCGTAGTTTCTCTCTTATATTGATAACTCAAAGTTTGAATCTTGTCTACTTGTTACTTAATCAACAATTTGTTACTTACTTACTAACAAACCCCCCCCCCCTTTATTTACCCGTCTCAGAAATAGTTTGACTAAACGGATATAATAGTGGGTTAAGTTTAAGTCTGAACCATATTCCTCGTGGGATCGACCCCAACCTACAAGTTGGGTTGTTTATTTGACAACGATCGCTTATACTTCTTTAGGGAGGTGTAATTTGCATGTATCAAATTTCGTCGCCGCTGCAGGGGAATACGACTTTTAGATTAAGTTTAACTAAATTATTGAACTTTAGTCAAGTATTTCCTAATTTTACATTTTTCTTTTGTTTTTTTTTTCTACAGGTTTCTACTCTAGTGTATGCCAAGTACACGAAGTCAAGGTGAACGTTTCACCCCTTACGACCCAGACTTGAATAAGACTTTGAGGAGAGCGAATAACCAAGGGGCACTAAACAATCCAATCGGAAAGGGTATAGGTGATGGAGTTCATTTGAAGACTCCTGGGGTTGTTCATGTGGCCGCTCAGATTCTTGGTGATAATCTACTCAAAACAAAGAAAGGGTGCAACATCTTCCAGCACCAAGGCTTCATAATAATTACCAGGTAGACTATAATACCGCTGAATCCGATGGGCCTATTGTTTTACCACCTCTACCTCCAGGGCATATATTTGTGGTAACCAACAATCTGATGCAAATGCTTACATCACGAGGGTTGTTTGCTAGTCTAGCTTCGGAAGATCCGCATTGTCACATGGCTAGATTGAAAAGTGTCTACAAGAGTTGTGTGGGGCAATAGGGATTGAATATGAATGTTATAGGTTTGAGAGTCTTCCCTTTCTCATTGACTGGTGATGTTGCAGTGTGGTTTTCAGAGCTTCCATACAATCCAATTCATACATGATATCAATTGCATAAAGGTGTTCATGGCGAAGTATTTTCCGGTGTCTAAGAAGCTGAATCAGAAGGATAAACTGAATAACTTTGTAGAACTACCTGGAGAGTCCGTAAGCAGTTCATCAGATAGGTTCACTGCGTTCATTAGAAGTTTTCCTAATCACCACATTGAAGTTGAGTCACTGAAGAAGTACATCTACCGAGGACATAATGACAATGGAAAGGTTGTGCTTGATACTATTGTTGGAGGATCATAGGGTGAGTGCACTTTTGAGGAGATCGCTGAAAATTGGAGAATATTTCCCAAAATAATAAGGAATGGAGCACTAGAAAAGCAAATACAGGAAGGAACACATTCGCGGTCTAAACTGCTCCAAATCATGCAAATGATGACATTCGTTAAGTGATTGCTCAAATGAGGACATAATTGGGTATGGTAATAAAACATGTGAGTGGAAGTGCAAAAAAGGTGAATGTGGTAAACTACCTAACTAGAGCTCCACTACCACCAGTTGAGGAATGTTACTATGACGAAGATGTGTATTTGGTGATTGATCAGACGGGGGGTTTCCAGACTAACGCCCAAGGTTCCAACTCAGATAATTGGCGCAAGGGTCAAGGAAATCAAGGTCGGAACTATGGAAACTACAACCGTGAGGGAAACTATGTTCAAGATGGGAACTACAATCGTGATAACAACTAAAATCGAAATAACTATGGCAACACAAATGATCAAGGTGGGCCCTATGTTCCACCTGGTAGAGAATTTGGTAATAGAGAAGCTGGTGGTAGTATGTCGCGTATTGATGAGATGATGCAAATGATGATGAAGTGGTTTGATGCAACTGATGAGAATGTGAAAGAGATGCAAGTTGACTTGTCTGGAATTGGTCAAAAAGTTGATGCCCAAGTTGTGTCAATCAAGTAACTCGAGCAACAGTTTAGTCAGTTGTCCTCTACCGTCAACCCACATCAGCCTGGCATTGTTTCTAGCAACACAATCCAGAATCCGAAGAATGATGGGCATTGTATGGCAGTCACTACTCACGGAGGTAAATAGACCATTGATCCCCCTATGCCGTCTGAGGTTGAATTTGTGAAAGAAAAAGATGCAGATGAGATTGAGGTTACTGAAGAGTCGAACAATGCTACATAGAAAGAAGCGGAAGTGACCCAAAAATTTGTTCCCATGCCTAGACCTCAACCTCCATTCCCACTGAGATTGTTGAAGAAGACCGAAGAAGGAAAATACTGCAGCTTCATAACTATGTTGAAACAATTTTCCATCAATGTTCCGTTGATAGAAGTTTTGGAGAAAATGCCTCGGTATGCCAAGTTCATGAAGGATTTGGTGACCACAAAAGAGGGCTGTCAGTTTTGAGGATGATGAAATGCTACAACATTATAGTGCCATTGCTACGCGGTCACTAGTGCAAAATAAAGAGGATCCTTGAGCTTTAAGTATTTCTTGCACCATTGGGATGTTGCATTTTGCGAAGCCTTCGTCTGATTTGGGTGCCAACATTAATCTGATGCCATTGTCGATCTACAAGAAGTTGGGTTTAGGGGCTCTAAAACCGACTGTGATGCGTCTAGTCATGGTTGATAGAACTGTGAAGAAGCCCATTGGTGTTCTCCAAGATGTCCTTGTGATACCACTATGAGGTTGATTTTGAGGTTCCCATCATCTTAGGGAGACCATTCCTTGCTACTGGCGTGCCTTAGTCGATATGAAGAGAGGGCAGGTGAATTTTTAACTGAATAATGAGGAGGTAACTTTTAATAAATGTAGGTCTATGAAGCAGGAAAGCGATCTCAAGTTAGTATCAGTGGTGAATCATATTGTGAAGCAAAGTTCTGAAGTGTCTATTGAAGAGAGGTAGGGTGTTGATGCAGTGGCAGCAATAATGATGAATTTTGACGGTGATGGCATTGAAGACTATGATGAATTAGTTTCCGCACTTGATAGCTTCAAATTCCATTCCAAACCAAAAAGATTGGTGCTAGATATGAAGAATCGCGACTCTCCACCCGCAAAACCGTATGTGGAAGAAGCTCCAAAATTGGAGCTTAAGGCTGTGCCATCGCATTTGAGGTATGTATTCTTGGGGAAAGAGGGCACTTTACCGATAATCACTGCGGTGGATTTGAGTGAGGTACAAGTAGAGGCATTAGTTTCTGTGCTGAAGAGGTTTAAGAAGGCTATTGGATGGACTATTGCGGACATTATTGTGATTCCTCCTGGCATTTTTTCTCATAAAAGCCAGCTCATGCCCGACAACAAGCAAATTACTGAGCACCAATGGAGACTGAATCAACCTATGCAAGAGGTAGTGAAAATGGAAATCATCAAATGGTTGGATGCTGGAGTTATATACCATATTGCATATAGTAGTTGGGTCTGCCCTGTTCAGTGTGTACCTAAGAAAGGTGGGATTATTGTGGTTCCTAATGAAAAAAATGAGCTCTTTCCGATGAGGCCAGTGACTCGATGGAGAGTATGCATGGACTACCGCAAGCTTAATGCTTGGACAGAAATAGATCACTTCTCGATGTCATTCATGGATTAGATGCTGGGTCATCATGCTGATAAGGGTTGATATTGTTTTCTTTATGGGTATTTGGGCTACAATCAAATCTCCATAGCTCCGGAAAACCAAGAGAAGACCACCTTCACTTGTCCTTATGGGACTTTCGCCTTTAAAAAGATGCCATTTGGGTTGTGTTGTGCTCTAGCGACCTTCCAACGATGCATGGTGTCGATATTTTCAGATATGGTGGAGGACACTATTGAGGTATTTATGGATGATTTCTCTATAGTAGGTGACTCATTTGATAGTTGTTTGATGCATCTGGCCGAGGTACTGAAACGGTGTGAAGAGTGCAATCTTGTGATCAATTGGGAAAAGTGCCACTTCGTGGTGAAAGAGGGTATAGTTCAGGGTCATCGGATTTGTGAGAAGGGCATTGAGGTTGATAGAGCTAAAGTTGAGATAATAGAAAAGCTTCCACCACCAATCTCTGTTAAAGGTATTAGAAGTTTTCTTGGGCATGCAGATTTTTACCGTAGGCTTATCAAATATTTCTCTAAAATTGAACACCTATTGTGCAAACTACTCGAGAGGGAGGTGTAACTTCCACCACCTATGCTTATATCAAGTAAATAGAATTACAACTGAAGCAACAACACTACATCAAAATATTATAAAAGGATGAGAAATGTGAAAAAGTCACCTAATGAACTGACGTGATGTCAAAAGGAATGACAAAATTAGTTATGCATATCAAAAATCAATTGAAAAAAAGGAATCGTGTTATACCAACCAAAGGAATATTTTTGTCAAAAAAATATAATCCTACTAAAATGTAATCCAAAAAATCATGCGACATTCTTTGCAAATTGGCAGTACTTGATATGAATTTATAAAAATATTTTTGCCACAAATTGTAGAAATTTTTTCTTAAATATCTAATACATTAAGTGGCATTTTAATAAGAGTAGACAAAAAGACTTAGCTATCTATACCACCTTAAAAGCCTGAACTCTTGAATGTTGAATTACTATAATACCCCAATTAAACATACTGAATTTATTTTATTTATTAATTATATTATATTAAAAGTAGATACCTTTTCACATTAAAGGATTGTGATTTTTTCAAAGAGTTGTGACTTTTCCAAAGGGTTGTGACTCTTTTGATGGGTTGTGACATTTTCAATGAGTTGTGACTTTTTCGAAGGGTTGTTATTTTTTAAAAGGGTTGTGACATTTCCAAAGGGTTGTGACTTTTTCGAAAGGCTTTAACTTTTTTGATAAGGCACAATTAGCACTTATTCATACTACTATTTGCTAGCTATAAGTAGATGGGTTTTTTCTCACTTTTAAACTACAATTTTTAAAGTTTTCTACTCTTCTTCTTCTAAAGAAAACATCAAGGGTTATTTGCAACTGTTGATTAAGTTCAAAATTCAATGAAATTCGAGGTACCACATAACAAAGAGTTGGTGAACAAATTGTAGCAAATCATTCATCAATTCACACTCATCTTTTTTCTTATGATTTTCATGAGTTAACAGTGAAGAAAAGTTGTGGGAAAGACAACACAAATGTAGAAAAAGTCACATAATTTGGGTAAAATATTTCTTCTTTGTTTTTTCATTTTTATTCTATTACCCTCAAACGAAGGAGTTTCTTTCTAATTTTGCTAAAAAACGAACATCAATGTAGTCCATTGAATTATTAATTTTGATGTTAAATCCACTATTTCAAAAATCAATTTTCACTTTTGCTTATAATATGATAATATAGTCATGATAATAATTATTTTTAATAGATATGTAAGAAAAAATGAACGGAGAAAGTAAAGTCTTGGTGGCAAGATATTTCAATCAAATGAAACCTTATAGTGAATATAGCATGAACATATTGTTTCGTCTTACTTCTTCATTGGCTATGCATTGTGCCATATATTTTTTCTTTTTCATATTTATATTGAGTATGAAAATTTTAAAGTATGAATTTCTGGTTATTTTGTGTTCATTTTAATTTGAGAAAATGTTACGTCACAAAATACACTCCTTGCTAGCTATATCAAAATAGATAAGAAAATAGTGATTGATCATAAAATATTCTTAAAATCAAATTAAAGATTCTATAAATAATACTTTAAATTTTATTCATCAATTAATTTTTCTTAATGAAAAATTTTAATATTTTATATCACGATAAAACTTCTATAAGATACTAGATACTTTCATTAGACAACAACTATATGATATGTATGCGGCACAAAAAAGGGGAAGACTACAATTCTACAAAGATAGGGTAGAAACTTAAAAAAATTAAATATTTTTCACCAAAAGTGATGGTGTTCATATATAAAACAAAGTATTAAATATAATATTGTAGTCCAAAGATCTTCTTGACCTTATCTATGAAATTTTGGGGATCCTCACCAATCTGCGATCCTAAGAACTCAGTTTGATTCATCCTAACAAAATCATGAACCCTGGCTGCCATTGATCCACTACTAGCATTTGTAGGAACTGGAACTTGCTGGTTGTTCTGGTTGGTCACAATCTGAGTCAAAAGATGAATGGCGTTCCGAAACTCTGCATTTGAAACTTTGTGATCTGGGACTGGAGGAGCTGTGTTAGTGTTGCGTGCACTCGCATTCTTTCCATAAGCTCTACGAAGAGGCATGATCTGAAAGTGCATAACGTCGGGTTAGAAATGAGGAATAAGATCATTCATTACACAAGATAAAAGTAACAAGAAAATAAAGTTTTCCTAAAACACTTCGTAACCTCCCTCTCATTAGATATGGTGCACTTAACATCTACGAAAATGACCTACTTAGTGCGGAATTTCAATCATCCTAGGACACTTAAACCTAGTTGTCTGATACAAAGTTTTTCATGCTTGAAGCTACCCCCAAGACGCGAACATGGGACCTAGGATCACGAGTTACCCCAAACTAACCCTACTAGCACATCATAAGCATACGAAATAAAGTGAAGTAAGAAAATACCATGCGGAAGCTAAGTCATAAGATAAACTGAAATGATTGGGAATACCCATTCTAAGTCTTAATATATATAAAACTGAGAAGAGTTTAAGATACTGAAATAAAACTCAAATGCTAAAATTGAATCTAACTATGTCTGAAATAAGCCTCTATCTGACTAGAAGTGCTGAGACATGCCTCAGCTAAATCTACCAAAAAATGAAACTAAAGACTAAAAATAGAAAAGAAACATGTCTCTTGTCCTCGGAGAATGAGGACTCACCACTGATGCTGCTGAGCTGAAGATCAGGAACCGATCTATGTGTGATCTGAACACTTAGAACCTGAACCTACATCACGAGAAGATGTAGCGCAGAGTATGCGTCATTACTTGGAAGGTACTGAGCATGCAAGATAGAATAAAGCTGAAAAAAACATATAACTAAGCAATGATATGAGATAAGAAAGATACTATACTGAATATGTTGAACATGATCTAACTGAATTCAATGACCACGTTTATAACATGCTGAGACTGAAATCTGATTGTAACTGATAACATAGTCACTGCAATAGAATCTGACTGTTTGAGCTACTAATAACCGACATAAAACCAGAAGAGCTAAATGTGGAGTCCGATGTATACGCCCCATCGAGAGGACCTAATATACCCTACCAGAGGTATATAGGCATGACTGGCATGATCACTAAACTGATTCCCATAAAAGGGACTTATAACCTATGGGGGCCCGTAGTTCTGGGACTAGAGGGTGACTGACCCTAGTCCACTTGGAATTAAGCCTACTCCCAATTAGTTATGTAATTAAAACATTATGGCTGAAATTCTCTAATACTAGATAGCTCAAAATACTGACATGCTTACTGACAATGCAGTATTAATGTATTAATAAAGAAACATTCGAATCTGAGGCATGTATATTTGAACTAGCTAACCTAGCCTGTGTAATTGATGAACTAAAAGAACTACATAACAAGGGTTTCTAAGTTTTATGAATGAATCTGGGCAAAATCAATACTACAACATGATAATCTGTTTTGGAACATTAAAATAGCTAATTCATCATAATCTGCTGAAATTCTAGAAACCCTACGTCTAGATAATATGAAGGGAATCAAGAATCTGACTGAATTCTAGGGACCTAATGCACGAAAGGAACCCACTAGTGAAATCCCATATACCTAGTGACAAAATTCAGGGAGAAATCTTTCGATTTCGGGGTTGGTACTGACGAAACCTTGTTGCGTTTTCTTGAACTAGGGCTACTCGACTTTCTCCTCTAATTTCCTCTAAATTTCTCTTGTTTTTGTGAATAATTGATTAAGTTAGGTTCTAATTTGTTTACTAGGATAAAACTGACCAAAAATACGTAGTTTAGGGGTCCAACACATAAGAAAAAGACTAAAGGACCCCTTACTTAAAAGCTGCTAAAGTCACCGACGGGCCTGACCGATGGACCGTTGATCGAATGACGGCCCGTTCTGTTAATCTATTGATCGTCTTCAGAGGATGGGTTCTGGATGTTCTAAATCACGGCCTGGACTACGGACCACAGTCTGACCTACGGTGCGTAGGTCCTGGCGTTGGTCTGAACTTAGAATAAATTTTTGGGCCTTTCTGGAGAGAGTTGCAGGTGGACATCCACAGACCACCAGGACGGACCGTGGGTCACCCTATGGTCCTTGGATGGCAACTGTGGGGTGCACCTGCAACTTCTGGAAATCTGCTAGTTGGTCTATTTTCTGATACGGGGTGTTACACCACACTCATAAGGTTAATGAAGGGTAAATTTATACCTACTCTCTTAGTTTAAGGGCAATTTAGGCCCTTCCTTATTAAAATAATTTGGAATTACTTAATATATGGGATCCTATATTTGGCCTAACTTTGGGTTTCATGGTAAATTTTTTTAAAGAAATATCTACTATCTATACTCACCTCCCCACCCCCCCCCCTCCTTCCCCAATAACTTCATCTCCACACTATTTTTCTTCTTGGATCTTGTCCACCATTTTAATTTTAATTTTTTCAACTAAGAAAAATTTAAAAAGAGCAAAAAAAAAAGGAGAAAATAACAACATCCATTTATGAAAGGTTTGTTCAATAGAAGATAATTTAATTAAGCAACTATGTACGTATACTGTATTTTTTCTATTGCATGTATCAAAAATTCAAAATAAAAGAATGAAAATAACCTTTTTCGCTATCCCCACCAAACATGAAAATAATACAAATTCAAACAGTATGAAAATGTATGTTTATTTGAAGTTTGAATCCTTGATATCTTAATTAATTAAGAATAATAGATAAAAAAAGAAGAAGAAGAGGAAAATGAACAAGACAATTGGATAGCTGATAGAAAATACAATATTAATCTTTTATTTAGATTGACAGTCAAAAAAGGCGAGTATCAATTTTAGTTAGATCTCCAACTATTAACATAAATTGGGGGTTGATCTAAAGTATGTCAATTCAAGGATAGCATGAAACTAATATTTTTAATATTAGTTTCAAGCTTATGTACAGTCAAAGTATGAATCATATGTAGTTTTCATTATTTATTTGAGAAGGGTTTAAATTAAGACCAATCAGATTTGGCAACATAATAAAAATTATTTAATAATTTTACTTTTGAGGAATTGTTAAAAATAAGAGAAAATATGAACCAAAGGTTTGCATCGAGGATATTATTAAGCCAAAAGGTTAACGTCAGGGATAATTGAAGGCCGAAAGATGGATGAAGGGTAAAAAGGTTTTTGAGGCAAAAGGTTTAAATTTTTAACATATAATTTTATAATTTTGTAATATATAGAGAGGCAAAAACTTAATCCAACTATGGCTTCTTGCACAAGTACATAGGAAATATAAAATTCTCTTGCTACAATAGCAAGCTAAACAAAATATTTGGAGCCCAAGGTTAAAATCAGTGGCGCATAGCAATGTACCAAATAGTTTTTTTATGAAGATAGTATCCGGACGCGCTTGTAAATTCCACTGTATACTTGTTACCTCCCATTAATTTTGTGATCAACGTTTAGACAGGTTGGAATCATCTAGTGTCTTTTCCTTTCGACTGATATTTTGAACTTGCAAGGTACCAGAGTTAGTTGTAATGATCCAGAAAACAACTTCATGAAAACCAACGTCCAAAATGAAGAATTAAAAGAATCCTACATGACATTAGAAATAGAGTAGGTTATGAACTGCCACAAGATTCATTAATAATAGCAAATTGAGCAATGAACCAGGATTCTATAAATATGAAAGACACAACATATAGACATCATCATTAGAAAATATGGTTGTACATCAAGCTCAACAAGAAGAATCACAAGCACAATAATGGTAATACCTAGATATATCAGCCTAACAGATACGCTCCAGTAAATCTGAACAGTATTGCTAAAGGCAGAGAACCAATAACACATATTATTTGTTTCATTAATTTATATTTTTGTTTGAATGATGACACTAATTCTAAATGATCTGTGCAAAATTTTAAAAAAAATGAGACATTTAAAATCTATGAAAAGAAGGCATAAATCTAAACAAGAAAATCACACACTATGAGAATCAAGGAGATTGACTCGCATAAAGATGGAAACAAGAAGAACAAGTAGCATACCACAAGGAAAGCACACCCTACCAGAATGAAGAAATAATGCAACGAGTGTTTTTGGTATTTGTGAACAAAAGGAAGCACTAAAATGGACGAAACTTACAATGAACAAATGTATATTTTTTGTATCTTAAAAGAAACAATACTTAAAACAAGACAACCACAATTGCACATACTAAAATAACTTGCTCAGGTACCGATATTCAAGTCAAAGTGACAGATCAACCAAACAAGATGACGACAAGGCAGAGAACTTACCAATGTTATTCACACAACTTTCCTTTTTGAATTTATCTTGAATGCATACTCCTTTAGTAAGCTGATATGATTATCAAATTGGTCATTCTGGTAACTATAAACCTCAAATTGGAAAAAAATAGCATCATAAGGAAACAAAGAACAATTCATCAATAAGCTATACCTTTTCCTTAATTGATTCAATAGGATGCAACAACTCATTTCCACTCCTTTTTTGTGACCCACACAAAATACATATGCCAACATTCAAAATATTTTCGATGTCAGCACGAGAAGCTACAGATTTGCAAATGCTTTAAAGCTTCACAACTTGTGAAACAAAATTCGTCCTTGAATCATAGTATTGACAGAAATACTCTGGATCCAAATTGATGCTTCCTCCGAATGTCCTGGCCATGTAAGCTCGTTGAGCACAGTCTAGATGGGAAACATGTCCACATGTGTAGCCATATACTATTGCTTTACATTGAAACCCATCATAGTCCAAATTGATAAGTTCAAAGGAAAGGTTACAACAATAGTCTTAGCAAAAACTAGGCTCAATGCAACAAATATCAGAAAGCATGTTCTCTAGAAAAGGCTGACACTACTCTTACATTCCTCCGGCATGCTAGGATTTCATGCTAATTTGGATTTTGTTTTAATTATTCTTCTTCTTCCTCTTGTAGCAAATTTCTTCTCTTCCAGACGGAGAAGCTAATAACTACAAGGGAGTTGGATAAGCTAGACAAGGTGGTGGTGGTATACCTTCCCTTCTTTTTCGTGATCCATTTCCATCAGATCGTAGGCCATAGTTAGCACCAAATGGAAGAGCTATGGTATTTATGTCGAGGCCTCGTGAAATACTACCTCTCCCTCCTGATGCCTCCAACACCCTTTACATAGAGGGACTTCCTCCGAACAGCTCCAGAAGAAAAGTAGCTCATATCCTTTGAGATGTTATTTATTCAATCATTATTAATTTCTAAATATATTTGTTGTTTGTTCCTTAATTGCACTTAAAAGATATTTTTCGTCCTTTTGTGGGCTACATAGAAGTCAGAATTGTTAGAAAGGAATCAAAACATATAAGTTGATGTTTATGTCATTTCTATTAGTATAGTATTTTTTTACCAGGTGATGTTTTGATAAAAACTTCATTTTGTAGCGTGGTGGCGATACTTTTATCCTTGGCTTTGTGGATTTAGTAAATCCAGTGTGTGCAGCTATTGCTTTGAGTGCATTGCAGGGTTATTTTTTCTCAATGATAATAATCTATTATCCAACTTCTTTATAATACCACGAAAATTTTCTTTATAAGTCACTAACTGAGGTTGGACAGTGGATTATTATCATTGAGAAAAAAAAATCACCTTACAATGCACTCAAAGTAGTAGTTGCACACGCTGGATCTACGAAATCCACAAAGCCAAGGATAAGAGTATCTCCACCACGCTGCAAAATGAATCTTTTATTAAAACATCACCTACTAAATAAATACGCTAATAGAAACGCCATAAACATCAATTTACTTGTTTTGATTCCTTTCTAACAAGTCTGACTTCTATGTAGCTCACAAAGGACGAAAAATATCTTCTAAGTGTAGTTAGGGAATAAGCAACATATATATTCAGAAATTAATAATGATTCAGTAAATGATATCTCAAGAGATATGATCTACTTCTCTTCTAGATCTGTGCATAGGAAGTCCCTCTATGTAAAGGGTTTTAGAAGCACCAGGAAGGAGAGGTAGTGTTTCACGAGGCCTTGATATAAATAACATAGCTCTTCCATTTTGTGCTAGCTCTAGCCCACGAGCTGATGCAAGTGGATCACGAACACGAAAGGAAGGTATGCCACCACCACCTGCTCTATCTAGTCCAACTCCCTAGTAGTTATTAGCTTCTCCGTCTGGAAGAGAAGAGAGTTGCTACAAGAGAAAGAGGAAGACTAATAAAAACATAATCAAAATTAGCACGAAATCCAAGCATGCCTGAGGAATGTATGAGTAGTGTAAGCTTCAGCTTCAGGTTTACCAAACTTAGCTTCAGTGATTACCAAACGTCTACAACATATGTGACCATCTTTATCTATAATGGCTCCGATATAAGAATCAGATAGTAAAGGTTGCATTCGGTCCCTGAAGATGTAGTCATATATTTTATATCTGAATCAAAATTGATATCTAAATAAAAAGAATGAAGTTCTTTTTTTTAATTGATGCAAACAACCGAATAAATCTCTATATGCTATATACCAAAGAGCCTTGTCGAAGCTAACCTTTTGAGCTTGGCGACTGCTTAGAAGGAATCACCCCACTGAATAAGGCAAAGAATTAGTTGATATCCATACCAGGATACTCAGACTGGAGATACTTTTTCACTGAAATCTTACTTCTAAAAGAATTTTTCTTTCCATCTTTTGGAGCCTGAAAACGCTTCACAAGATATGAATATCTATCCTTTAAGGTGCATAAACCTGTAGCTCTTTTTCCTACCTCCTAGCCCCACTTATCACCAACATTTGGCCAATCTACAGGAAAATATGGTAAACCTTTGCCAAAGTCATACTCTGAAACTTGATAAAGTTGAATCCCAGTTTAATTTATTCTAGATACACTCCCTTTATGTACAACAAGTGTACGATTCTCCCCCACCTCCTCCTTGGCTAACATTTAGCTAGAAATATCTAACTTTGTTGATACTAATGAGACCATAGAAAAAGAAAGAAGAAACAATAGAAGTCCACATCAGAAAGCAATCCAGTTTTTGCTATAAAATAACTCTTGGACAAAGACAAAAGCAACTACAGGAGAAAAGCCAAAAGTTGGGCATTCTCCCCAAGAAAACAAGACACCTATGCTTTAGATGAAGATAAATGTAAGACCTTTCAACATGAGCTACAAAAACACTCTCCTCCCAAGGACAAAAGAAAAATAAAAAAGAAACATCAAAGCTGACCAGCAGAATGTTTGTGTATAATGCAGCATGCCTGACATAAACAACTAAAGTTCCAAGCCACCTTTGGAGTGTAATTATTGTTGTTGTTCAACCTGTATTAGTAAGATATTTAGTTTAATGATTATTTTCAACACTATAAGCTTTAAAACAGTAGAGAAAATAGAATCTGAAACTTATTAGAAATAATAAACAAAAATAATTTTTTCAAAAAAGAAAATTGAGCTCATAGAATGCACAATGTCCTTAAGGAAATTCTTCCCCTCAAGTATCCGAGGTTAATGGAATATATCCTCTTAGGATAGAACGATATTACTCACCGGTGTATTGGTACTAAAAACCACAGTGTCAGAAATCACTCAACAATAGTAAAATGCACTTAGAATACTTGATTTAGTAGAAGACGAAGTTTAGAAATTCGGTAATTTTTATTGAAAAATAAGAGGAAACCCCTGTTATATATAGACAATAGAGGGTAGTGTAAACGAGTGCTTATTTTGCCTTATAGGAATGATCACAACCCTTCAGAAAAGTCACAGATTTATGGAAAAAACACAATTTTTCATAAAAGTCACAACTCTTCAGAAAAGACATAACTCTTCATAAAAGTTAGCAACTTTTCATAAAAGTAGCAACTCTTCATAAAAGTACCAACTCTTCATAAAAGTACCAACTCTTCAGAAAAGTCAGAACTCTTTATAAAAGTAACAACTCTTCATTTTCCATTCACACCTTTCAAAACCTAACAATTAATCGTGGCATTAGATAAATTGTGGCCTTGAAGGGTTTTTTTGTAATAGATCCTAGAATAGGCCAATCCTAATATGGTATAAAATCCTTTCAGTAGGTACAAAACTAAGGTTCTGATGAGTTCAGAAAGTAGGATAAAACATAAATATCCTTTCAGAAATGCCATAACAATCTCAATCTCACGTACTTATATTTATCTTTTGAAACCATTTCTTTAGAAATCCAATTCCTAGGAGGAGAAAAGTTACCTAATATTTGTTTTTTACATTAGCATTTGAGACTCTATCAAAAATTATACAACACATTTTTGGTTTCCTCCCATTAATGCTATGTTTTGAATTTACATCACCCCTAATTTTAGAAGAAAACAATCAACTTGGCCATATATTTAATTAAACTTATTACTATTTATAGGAGATAATTCCATTTAGAATAAGTAGGTAGCAGTTAACACTATTATTAAGTGGCAGAACTTGGTATTGGCAATGTTGTTAATTGAAAACCCTTCGCTACGAGATTATACAGTGCAATTAAGGCAAACCTAATCTCCCTAGTTATATGTAAATTGTTGAATCCCATTTGACATAAGGGAAGATACTTGTGTAGTTGCAAATGGAATTCAAAATCTATTTAGATCATATATTCAAGTTTTAGGTGTACAATCTAGTATTTATCTCCATCAGCCACTGTTGTAATTACGTCTAAGAGTCCTATTTAAACCATCTACCAACTCAAGATTAATTGTTTATAAATAGCAACTGGCACTTGATACATTCTATAAGTTATTTTGGGGCATAAGTCATGGGTCGCTCATGTGGATCACACTAGACCTAATATAGTTTCTGAAAAAGAAGATATACACTATTTTGAAAAGAGTGAGAACGGTTACATTGTTTAACGTAACATATAGTACCTTTAAAATTGTTCTTCACACTTGAGAAAAATAGAGAAATATCATAAACAAAAATATAAAGAAGATAAAAATTACAGACCAGTAATTTTTTAACATTGACATCAAACAATCCAAGAGGATACTCAGTTAGTGACATTGCACTTTGTTTCCTTGAGATTCAAAGTCTGATTCAGAGCAACTCCTCAACACAGACATCATTGATAAGTATTTCGCTACTGTTAAAAGATACACAATTTTATTCCTCTTACTATTAATAATTATATTGGTATTAGAGAGAGGCTAATTGTTCCATGAGTGAGATGTTATTTCTTGAATAAAAAGTGCTTAAGTTATTTTTGCAAAATTTTACTTATAGGAAAAAAAAATCGATCTAGACAATTGAAAATCCGAGAATGTGAGGGATTCTTACATTTAAGAAATATTAGTAGACGAGAATCAGATCGGATATAGAACTGATGGGAATCGAACTCGCTGTCTTTTGTCCTAAAATCATACGTACTACGATTGTTCCATGGATCTCATTCTATAAATGAATAATATATTTATTTTCTCCATTGTTCCTTTGAACAACAGATCTTGAAAAAAAGTTGTTTCTCCATAATTTTGTGGGTCTATTTTTTCATTTTGGAATTTGTGGGTCTGTTTTTTTTTGTGACAAAGATGATTGTTCTAATGAAATTTGAAAGAAGAAAGAATATACTAGTACAATGGCTTTCTTGAAGAGTTGAAAAGTTTTGCACTACATTAATGATTGTTTTTAATTGAAAAAAAGGGAAAGATTTTATGCATTTTTGTTATTCTTGGAAAAGGAATTAGTGCAGTACCAGTACAGTGTTGTACAAGTACTAAAGAAGTGTAGTACAAGTTGTACTATTACTGTTTTTTTAATATGGGAAAAGGTGAAGTCCTCTATTGCTTATATTTGTTGATAAGTTTCATATTATGTGTTTTTTTAAATAGTCATATTAGATTTTTTTATGACTTAAATATATAATAAGCATGTCAATAAGATTGGTCTTGATAAAGTCATTTTTGTCCTTATATTCTTTAAACATTTTTTTGTTTTCTACAAATTATAGTGGCATGTGTTGTCACATTTAATGGTTCAACCATTCTTATTGTTTCCTAGTTTCTATTTCAGACATGGCTGAATGAGAACAAACTGGAAATACTCCAAGTGGGAAGTCTCAAAGTTGAGCAAAGGGACAATATAGAAGAGCATGTCGTCGTAAGACATGTTTTTAAGGGCGTGAAATCATATGGTTTAGTATTCCAAGGGCAACACAAAACAAAAGATTCTAAATAATTTAAGTGTTTGAAGATTTCCCCTAATAGTTCAGCTCGTGATTTTATTCACCTCTTTGAATTGAAGTGGGCTGAACTGGCTGATTTTGTTGAAATTTCATATTGGAGAGTATTAGCTTATCTAACAGACGCTCTTCGTGAATCTTGGATTAATTGATTGACTGATGTTTATCATTACATTTGATGACCCAATAAACTTTTTAGGGTGTATATTTGTTGTCTTGAAGACTTGTGGGAGGATTTTGGAATTTAGATGACTTGTAATTTGTTTTTGCTTATTCGAATTTCAATATATATATTATGTAGTTTGTATTTTTCCAATTTATGTTATTAGACTTAAAAATCCTTGTTATTAAAGTATTAAATATATTGGTATACACATTAAGAAATTAGTTTCAAATTTTGGTTGAATTTTTAGTTGTAGATGATGATTGGATGCTTACATGTCTTTTCGATTTTACATTGAAAATGAAACCTTTATGAGAATTATTTTGCTTGAATGTGTATGTCATATGCATGAAGGATTAAAAATTCTTGCCTTATTATATCTCAAAATAGACATGGCATAAAAAATATCACTGTTGACTTAAACAAAGGTGAAAAACTAAATGGTAACAATTACGACATCTGGAATCATACAATATGGTATGTACTGACAGAGAAAAATGCTCTCTCGAGGTATAAATAATGTTTTGAATCAACCAGAAGAGGGTAACACTGCACATCACAGAGGAATCTTGAAGTTTATAAAGCTTGGAGAAAGGCTAATCCCACTGCACGTGGAATACTAGCTAAGTCTGTAGTTGATTACCTCATACATGAATATCTGAGGAATTCCCTACTCCTCATGCTATCTGGCCACATCTGCAAGGAACTTATGGGGGTACGTCTATGACCCGCCTCCGATAGTTGACTATCAAATTTGATACTTACAAGAAGCGTCATGATCAAAATATCAAACAACACCTTAGGGTGATGTCAAACAAGATAGGTCAACTCAAAAGTGTTGGTCATGTTCTTTAAGATGAGCAATAAGTTCAGGCAGTGATTCGATCACTTCCCAATAATTGGAACATTTGAAGGTAAGCTTAACTTATAATGATTGCATCAAAACATTTTCTAATGTTGCCACCATGTTAAACTTGAAGTTGAACAACTTGGTGCTGCTAAAGCTATCTCGAACGCCTTTGTGTTAGAATCAAGTGGTAAAAAATCTTCAGTCTTCAAACACAAGAAGAATCATAAAAGAAATGAGAAAGACAAAGAGACAGTAGAAGGACCCTCTAAGAAAAAGAAGAAGCAAAATTTGAAGAAATAAAAAAGGTTACTCAAGAAGAGAGACAAGAGAAAAATAAAGTGCTATAATTGCAAAGTGTTGGGGCATTTTGATCGTGAATGTACTGAGCCGAAAAAAGGTAGCATTTTTTTAATACATCTCTAAGTGTTAGATGTATTTATAGCACTTCTTTACTAACTGAATCTTATCCTATATGGATTGTAAACTCAAGATCCACCGACCACGTGAGTTGAGATAGAGAAGAGTTTGTGGATTTTCATCGAGTTTCATCTAAATAAAGGTGGATCTACATAAGAAATAATGCTAAACTCGAAGTCAAAGGGATAGGCACTTGCAAAGTGAACTTCTGTGGTGGTCGTTCTTTGATGTTGCATGACATCCTATATGCGCCAGAGATTCGACGAAACTTAGTATCAACATTTGTTCTTTTAGACGTTGGTTTGATTTAAATTTTAGTCGTAATTATGTTACAATAACTCTAGATAATATTTTATATGGTTTTGGACTTTGTTATGGTCGTTTTATATTGTAATCCTTCAACTTATGGCTATTATGTTGACCGTTGTGTAATGAAATGTTATTCAATTAATAATGATGGTGATGTTATTACTTGGCATGCAGGATTAGGTCATATAGGACAAGATCGAATGAATAGGTTGGCAAAGAAAGGACATTTAGGTTCTTTCACCAAAATTGATATGCAAACTTGTGAAAACTATCTTGCTGGAAAGATTACATGTAAACCATTTGAAAAGGCTAAAAGAGTTGAGTTCCCACTTCAATTAATCCATTCTGATATTTGTGGTTCAATAAATGTGAGGGCAATAAGTGGTGCTACATATTTCATTACATTTATTGATGATTTCACACTCTTTTGTTATGTCTATTTGATTTATTATAAATCTAAAGAACTTGAGTGCTTTAAAAGATATATAAATGAAGAAGAAAGACAATTAGATAAAAGCATAAAGACTTTAGGAACCGGTTGAGGACACGAATATTTGTCAAAATAATTTGAAGAATTATTTACAGAAAAAAGGTATTATCAGACAGTTAACTAAACCTTATACATCTCAACAAAATGGTGTAGATTAAAGAAGAAATAAAACATTATTGGACATGACAAGATCAATAGTGGCGCAGACAAATTTGTTTATCTCTTTTGAGGGAGATGCATTATTGATTACGGCCTACATATTGAACAAAGTGTCTTCTAAATTAGTGTCTTTCACTCCTTATGAACTTTGGTCTGGTCATATAACAAACCTAAATTATCTACGATCATGGAGTTGTGCAACATATATTAATGATCGTTTTTGTGAGTTTGGTAAACTAAGTCCAAATTAAAGAAATGAAAATATATATATATATTTATAACATACTTTGAACGCTCCAAAGGTATGTGTTCATTGATGATTTGGAGGAAGGAAGTATAATTGTATAACGAGATGTTAGATTTTTGGAAAATTATTTTCCGAAAAAGGATGGAATAGATGAAGGTGAGCCTCTATAAAAAATGTTGAATTCAGAAGATTAGGTAATGTCGTCAGTCATACTTGATAATTCAATGAATCAAGGAATGATTCCTGGTCCAAGTAGGAGTTATGAATCCAAAAATCCTATAAAGGAATGTAAACTTCAATTACATAAGTATACAAGAAAAGGTGTACCTAAACGATCGGATGGGATTAAGGATTGAGTTTTCTTGGTATCTTCTATAGAATTGGATGAACTTCAAGTGAGGTTTTATCAAGCCCTAAAAATGATGAATGGTTAAAAGAAGAAAAGAAGAATTAGAGTCCATGAAAAAAAACAAAGTTTAGGATCTAGTTGACTTTTCTAAGGAATGTAAACTATTGAGAATAAATGGATTCTCAAAGTTAAACGCGAATTGGATGGTTCAATAGAAAGAATCAAAGCATGATTGGTGGCAAAGGGTTTTACTCAAGAAATTAGAATAGAGTACAAGGAAAGTTTTTCACCACTTGTAAAGTTTACCCCTATACAATTAATTTTAGTTCTTGTTGCACGTTTAGATATAGAATTACACCAGATAGATGTGAAGACTATTTTTCTCAATGGAGAATCAAACGAGGAAATCTAAATAGAGCAACCAGTAGGTTTCATTGTTAAAGGCCAGGAAAAGAAAGTTATACATGATGGAAAACACAGTTATATATTGTATCTGCATTTTATACAAAAATGTTTAAAAAATAATTTTAAATTAAAAGATAAATGTAACATATGATTGAGTGCATAGAAATGAATATTATTAAAATTAGTATTTGATAAGGATAAAAAAATATATATCATTAAGAAGGTGGCTTTAATGTATGTATTCATGGATAGAGGGAAATGAACCAATATTACATTTTTATAATAATGGTCGAAAGATGACAAACTATTGCTACCTATGGGATTAGGAAAGATGGAAATAACACCAAGAATGTGGATAGGTTTCGTTAAGTCATTTAAATTTATCACCAAGAATTTGAATAGGCTTCATTAAGTCATTTAAATTTATTATTTTTTGAAAGATAATTAAAATATTATTATTTAATATTTAATTTGATGTTTTAAATATAATTTTGACATACCACAGAGGCAAAATTGTAATACAACTTTAAAGTTAGGAGCCTCCCACTTTAAATATATATATATATATTCATATTCTTGCAAGCTCTAACTCTAGGAACTTTCTTCTGTAGGTGATTTATGTAGTTAAAAACTTCATAATGCTCCATATACTATATGGTAAAATAACAAAATTTATCTAAGTTTGTGTTGATTGTAATATATACATATTTCTTTGCTTAAATTTAATATTGGTCCATAAGAAGATAGCCAGTATATTTATAAGCTTATTATTTAAGTAAATAATTATAAATGTTGTCTTTTCACTTTAGATTCACCAAAAACTATGCTAGAAACTTGATCACAAGAAGCGTTCTTTTACTAGATTACAAGAACCTTAAAACTTTAGAGAAAAAAAGCTATATACAAAAAAATCGAGAAAGCATGAAGGAATTTTGCAGCTAACTATTATTTAGGTTTTACTTCTTGAACATGTTGAATTGATATTAATTTGACCTACTGGAGTATTCACGCCGAAAAGCAATAATGCTTTGGTCCTTTTAGATACCTAGGAAAAAAAAGGAAAATAAAATAAGAGTATATTGATAAAAGAATATGCATAGTGAGAGGCAGCAAAAATTATAATAACTTCAAAAATATATTTTCTTTACAACATAACCTAAAGAAGTATAAGCGATTGTTGTCAAATAAAGAACCCAACTTGTAGGTTGGGGTCGATCCAATGAGGAATATGGTTCAGACTTAAACTTAACCCACTATTATATTAGTATAGTCAAATTATTTCCGAGACAAGTAAATAAAAGGGGGGTTTTGTAAGTAAGTAACAGATTGTTGATTAAGTAACAAGTAGACAAGATCCAAACTTTGAGTTATCAATATAAGAGAGAAACTAGGGTATATGTGTTCCACACAAGCTCTTATAGCAGTAATCCTAATAATAGTAATCATTTCCTAGTGTTTTACATGCAAAGTTGGTAAGTTAGGTATCCCTAAGTGATTGGTCCTCCAAGTAGGGAATTTAACCTCGCACCTTGGTCCGGCTACGAGTGTATGCTTTACTAACCCTTACCTTTACCCCAGATTAGACATCACATCAATGTATGGCTTAGTTTTCACCTCGCACCAATTGACATTAGACTATTAGATAGCATCCACTAAATCTTTGTTGTTTGTTCTTTTCTCATTAAATACCTCCGTGGTCCGGGAAGTAGCAATAAGGCGAGTTTAATGCGTGAACTAGTTAAAAAGACTTATAAGCGAAAGAATTAACAATACATGCATAAACATTATTAAAGAATTACTTAATTATTAGACATGCCTTGTTAATTGCTCATGGTTCCCACAACCCTCGTTGTGGATTTAGCTACTCATGCTTAAAAGGACACAATTCATAATTGAGTAAAAAGAATTCATGAACTGACAAGTAGAATTGATGAACCTGAAATCTTCAATTGAAATTCAAAGAGAAAATTGTGTATAACGAATTCTTTGTTTCCTTCGGCACTTTTGTCACATCTTTCTCTATCTTTTTCTTTTATTTTTCTCTCTGCACCACTAAACTCTTTTCATACCCTTTTGCTTTCGGTTTCCTTTTTCCTAGCCGCCCTCAACTAATGTATTTTGCATGAGTTGAGGTGCACAATATCCGATGTCGGACCAGGGCCAAGATCAAGCTAACTTTTTGAATTAGCCACCCTCAACTTAGGCTTTTGGCCTAAGACAAGATGCATATGTCCAATGAAGGATGGGGCCAAGACAATTATTTTAGGAAAGGGGAGTTAAGTGTATTGCAAGAAGATGTCTACATTAGACTCAAACATTTCGATGAAAGGAAACATTTATTTCTTTTTGTTGAATCATTTAGGCTTGAGAGGACTTATTTGAATAAGAGCCTCTGATCATTTCCCAACTTCTAGCCTAGCTTATATTAGCAGGACCAATGGGGAAAGTTCTAGATTGGCACACACTGTATGAACATTCAAACTTTTCTCACACACATTTGGCACAATGTTTCATTATTAGATTATTTGATTACCCAGTTCAAGTTTAAGCTTAATTCATGAGGTCAAATCGGTTCCTTATCATGTCATATTGAGATCCAGCACATTCAACTCATCAACCCTAAAGATCTAGCACATTTCAAACTTTTTGGACGGGTATAAAATTTTCATGCTTTTTATGCCATCATGCTTTCATTCTTCTACTTACTTCTACATATACAATCATAAACATGCCGGTTCAACAGAAAGTAAAACAGTCTGTTTTGGGAAAACAACATAGGCAAGAAAACCCCAAGAGAGGATTATGAGTTGGGTTACTCAGACATCACCCTATCACTCACAATCCATTTACCCCATCCCCAACAAAATAAGGTGTAATTCCCCCAATGCACAAAAATCAAAAGTAAAACATAGGGTGAAGCAAACTTGTGGCGCATATGCGCCAAAGACCTATCAAGAAGCGGGTGGGTCCGGTTTCCCAGAGCCCGCTGGATCAACACTAGGGACGCAATCAGTAGAGCCCTCGCAAACTAACGTAGCACCACTATAAGTGCTCAAACTGCTAGATGGGCCAAAATCAACCTCATGGGCCCGCTGCTGTCTCTTCTCCTTATCAAGTATAGATGCCCTCTGGGCCTTCTCAAACCGCTGGCGCTCCTTCTTCCTCAATCGTCGAAAGTGTGGTCAGAGTGGGGGCGCTTCCCACCAGCACGAGAAGAGCCTGTTGTTTACATAGTATCACCAAAAAGAGCAGTCATCACTACCTCATCCTCAGGTACTGCAGGGACAGACTCTAGCTCAGTCTCACTAGGGGCTAGGAGTGCAGCAACATCAGCACGGAGGCCATCCAACTCCCTCTTAGGGGCAGGCTTAGTGGAGCTAGGGATATTTCCTGAGCTGTCAACCTCATAAGAAGAATCAGTGCTGCCACTAGTGGTATAGCTGGATTGTAAGGTTGAATTTGACGGTGTCTCTCCAACTTGTGTGGGCCCCTCCTTAGATTTGGGGGTAGTGGCCTCATCACTGGTAGACACCACCTATCAGGACTGTCTCTTAGTGATCCGTGGTGTAGTGGGGGAACCTCTGTATCAATCAGCCAAAAGGAGAGGTCAACTGATTTGAACTTGCCCTCTTGTGTGTAAGTAGGAGCTTACTTTGTAGCCATGGTACCTGTGGAAGAGTTGTTAGTACTAAAATAAGGTAGTAAAACACATGGAAGAATTTTAGAACAAGATTCAGATAAAAAATTCTCTACAGTAGCTGAACTGTTGACCCACGGTGGGTACCTACGGTCTGTTGATGGAACAATGGCCTGTAGTCCCCTTCGTGGGTCAGAGTACCCAAAGTTGGGTCTCTGATGTGGGAACCACGGATGTACAGAACGGTCTGTCGATGGAACGACGGACCGAAGTCCACACAGTGGTTCTAGACTTACACCAATTTTATGTGCGACTGACCCACAGTCCCCAACCTACGATCTGTAGGTTGACCTACGGTCCGTGGGTGGGGCTCGTGGATCAGTTATGTGTTAGGCATCATCATTCATCCTTTGTTCAAACCATAATTTCCACATACAATCAATTAGACTAAGCCTACAAATGCTTTTCAACATATATTTTGTTAGTTCATCATCCTTAGGGTTGTGATCATTCAATTTTATTCACATTCACACGAAACCATTTGAACAACCCTAAGTCAAAACTTCCAATTAGACCTCTTAATTGATTTAGTTAGTTTTAATTTACAACCCACTCACATACCATCATTCCAAGGGTGTTTCTAACTACAATTTAACATTCGAAGACTTGATTTACAACCCAAGGTCAAGTTCGTTGCTGTGATTTCAATATGAAACTATGAAATGTTCAAAGTTTGGGAGAAATCAACTTACCTTACAAGTAATCAACAATGGTGAGTGTATGATCGACTATAAAAACTACTAGAACAATGTGGACACTAAAACCAGACCGTGAGATCGCTTGGGGAAGAAGATGGGAGTGATTAGGGAAATGGAGGATAGGATTTGGAGAGAAGAGTGATGTTATGTGGTGTGGGTAATTAATTTGGGAGTGACTTGGGGGAATTGATTTAGGAATATTGGTATTTGGAGGGTTTAAAAATGGTTGGGAGGGAATTTTGGAAGTGGAGGATTTTTTTTTTAAAGTGAAGGGTTAATTAATTGGGGTTTGGGTTGGGTTTGGCAGAACCCTAACTTTGGACCCACGACACCCCATTGACGGTCCATGGGTTGACCGACATACCGTAGGTCTTGTCCGTAGGTTATGCTGACACTTAGAAAAAAATAGAAAACTTACCTGGGATCTACCAACACAATCCACGGTCTGTAGATTGACCAACAAACCGTCGATGGGGTCCGTAGACCAGTACACAACTTTTTTTTGCAGATTTTGTCTTTTCGTCCCTGCAGACATAGCAACCATTAGGACTTTTTTTTACATTTTCTGGACACTTTTTACACACGGATCCTATTCTATATCTAGCCAATACTAAAACAAAAAAAATGAACACCTATAGTTGGTTTGATTGTACATCTTGGGTTGCCTCCCAAACATTGCTTGATTTAACGTCACGGCAGGACGCAGACACCTTGATTACTTAGACTTCATCAAGATAATATGTCTCAATCACTTCTTGCACACTCTACGATTTCCCCATGTAGACCTTGATCCTTTGCATGTTCACTTTAAACCTCATTCCCTCCTTGTTCTCAAGCACAACCTCTCCATGTGGAAATAATTGCATGACTCTGAATGGCCCATTCCACTTGGACTTGAGCTTTCCAGGAAACAAGCACAACCTTGAGTTGAATAAAAGCACCAGATCACCCACAACAAATTCACGCTTTTCAATCTTTTGATCATGATACTTCTTCATCTTCTCTTTGTGCAAGGATGAACTTTCATATGCATTTAGGTGAAACTCATCAAGCTCATTCATGTTATTCAATCTTTGACTCGATGCAGCGCCCCAATCCAAATTCAAGTTCTTTAGTGCCCACATTGCTGTATGCTTTAGCTCTACAAGTAAATGTGACATGATTTCCCATATACAACTTGGTAAGGGGACATACCTATATGAGTCTTGAATGTGGTGCGATAGGCCCATAGAGCGTCACCAAGCCTTCTTGACCAATCAGTTTAGTTGGCATTCACAGTCTTTGTAAGAATTTGCTTTATCTTTATATTCGACACCTCAACTTGCTCACTAGACTGCAGATGGTAAGGGGTGTCTACATTGTGACGAACTCCATATTTCTCTAGTAACGCCTTGAACAACTTATTACAAAAGTGAGAATCTCCATCGCTGATAATCACCCTAGGTGTACCAAATCTAGAGAAGATACTCTTTTTCAAGAATGCGGTGATACTCTTTCCCTCAGTGTTTGAAAGTGCAATTGCTTCCACCCATTTCGATACATAGTCAACCGCAACAAGAATTTACTTCATTCCATGTGAACTCTCAAACAGACCCATGAAGTCAAAGCACTAAACATCAAATAACTCAATCACCAATATCGGATTCATAGATAGCTCTTGCTTCATTGAAATTCCTCTTTCTCCTTGGCAATGGTCATAAGACTTGGCGAAATCATGAGCATCTTGGTGGATGGTAGGCCAGTAATACCCACAATGCAGAATTTTTTGAGCAGTCTGAATACCACTATGGTGCCCACCAACAGGTGATGCATGACACGCCTCTAATATACTCATCATCTCAACCTCGGGCACATAACGACGAATAATCCCATTAGCACAAGTACGAAACAAGTAAGGCTCATCCCAAAAGAACTTCTTCACATCATGCATAAACTTTTTCCTCTAGTGAAATGACAAATCCGATGGAACCAAATAGCTTGCCAAGTAGATAGCAAAATCTGCGAACCAAGGAATAAAATCACAAAAAGCAGCCAATACCTGTTCATCTGGGAATGCATCATTAATTTGAGCCCCATCGCCTAACTTAATCATAACTTCCTCCTCCAATCAGGACAAATGGTCGGCAGCCTAATTTTATGTTACCTTTCTATCCTTGACCTCAAAATCGAACTCTTGTAGCAATAATACCTATTTAATCAACCTTAGTTTTGCATCCTTTATAGCCATCAAATACCTCAATGCAGAATGGTAAGCATGTAGTATGACCTTAGTACCAAGAAAGCAGGATCAAAATTTCTCGAAGGTGAAAACCACAGGAAGGAGTTCTTGTTCAGTCACAGTATAGTACTTTTGAGCCACATTCAGAGCTTTACTGGCATAGTAAATCTGATGAAGAATCTTTTCTCGCCTCTGTCCCAATACCACACTAAGCGCCACCCCCACTCACATCACACATCACTTCAAATAGTTGCCCCCAATCTGGTGAATTAATGATATGTGGTGATACTAACCTTGCTTTCAAATCTCCAAATGCTGTCATACAAAAATCATTAAACTCAAACTTACACTACGTGACCCTGAGCCTACGTTATAAGCTAAGAAAGTCCTGTAGTGATCCTAGTGATTAGTTTTGAGAGTCTAAGCAAAGAAAATACGGGCAAACCTATGGTATTGAGCACTAACTATACATGAAGTTACTTTTGAGCGTAAGTGTTGAATGAATCCTTAAACTTGAAATTCATATATGTTGAGTGTGAAAAAGGATCTCTTTTGAAGTGAGGGCACTAGTTACATTGTTGGAAAGTTGGTACCTTGGTGATTGTGAAAAGTGTATGTTGTGGTGTCTATTGGTCGATCTATGTCATGTTTTGTTTCGCATGAGTTAGCTTGTTGAGTCTAAATGAAAAGATTTGCACTAAGGAACTAGAATGGATTGAAAATGCCATGTGATTGCTTGAGTTTGTTTGTCTGCTTCTACGTAAGTGTCGTTTAGAGTGTTAATGTGTCGCTTGAGGACAAACAACAAGTTTAAGTTGAGGGTGTTGATATACCTTGATTTTATGGTAGTTTTTATGCTCTTCACTTAACGTTTGATTTTGTCTTGGACTATTTTGTATTAGAAATAATGTTCTTTGTATCATGTTTGTAGGAAATAGGCTTGTATTGCGGTTGATGAAGATGCAAGTTGAAATAGAGCATAAGTGACTAGCAACGGAGACACCCACGGGCCGTAGGTTAAATGACGGGCCGTGGGTGGGCAGTCGTAAGTCCTTCTCTGAGAAGTGAGTTTTAGAACTCAAACCATAGATAGATAGGACGAACCATAACATAACCCATGGACCGTAGGTGATGCATCGTAGGTGGACCATCAGGGAAATCTCACAAGTGTGGAACCACGGAGCAAGACGAAAGACCATAGGTTGACCCACGGTCTGTCCTGCACGTCCATTGATCAAGATAAGAAAGTAAAAGGTTCCAGTACCTGATGAAAGTTGTCTAAGTGTTGAGCCACGAAGGGGACCTACAGACCGTAGGTTGAAGCATTATTTGAAACCGCATCCTACTAGTTATTTCCTTATTTTGTTTCCTATTTTATTTAGGATTTGTTTTCTATAAATAGGAGTTGTAATCCTCGTTTTTGGGGGTTAGACATTATTGTAAACTCTTAGTTTTTGGTGTTTTGGGAATTAACTTGTAAACTTCTATAATTTGATTTCCGGAATTCATTTTACATAATTTTCTCTTTAAATTTCAATTGAAAATTTTAGGTTTCATCAATTCTACTTGTAAGTTCATAATTCTTTTTCAACCAATTATGAATTGTGTTCTTTAGAGCATGAGTAGCTAAATCCACAACTAGGGTTGGGGGAACTATGAGAAATTAACAAAGTACGACTAATAATTAAGTAATTCTGGAATAGTATTTATGCATGTAATGTTAATTCAGTCACTTAGAAGTCTTTTTAATGAGTGCACGCGTTAGAACTCGCATCGTTGCTACTTGCCTGGCCAAGGAGGAAGTTAATGAGAAAAGAACTAACAACAGAGATTTAGTGGATAATATCTAATAGTTTAATGTAAATCGATGCGAGCGTGAAAATAAACCATACATTGATGTGATGTCTAATCTGGGGTAAAGTTAAGGGTAAGTAAAGAATACACTAGTAACCAGACCAAGGTGCGAGGTGAAATTCCCTACTTGGAGGACCAATCACATAGGGGTACGTAACTTACCAACTTTGCATGTAAAACACTTGGAAATGATTACTATTATTAATATTACAGCGTTAAGAGCTAGTAGGGAACACATATACCCTAGTTTTTCTCTTATATTGATAACTCAATGTTTGAATCTTGTCTACTTGTTACTTAATCAACAATCTATTACTTACATACTTACAACCCCCCCCCCTTATATTTACTTGTCTCGAAAATAGTTTAACTAAATAGCTATAATAGTGGATTAAGTTTAAGTGTAAACCATATTCCTCGTGGGATTGACCCCAACCTACAAGTTGGGTTATTTATTTGACAACGATCGCTTATACTTCTTTAGGGAGGTGTAATTTGCGCGTATCAAATTTTGGCGCCGCTGCTGGGTAATACGGCTTTTAGATTAAGTTTAACTACATAATTGAACTTTAGTCAAGTATTCCCTTATTTTACATTTTTCTTTTGCTTTGTTTTTCTACAGGTTTTTACTGTAGTGTATGCCAAGTACACGGAATCAAGGCAAACCTTTGACCCCCTACGACTCAGACTTGAATAAGACTTTGAGGAGAATGAATGAATAAGGGGTACTAAACAATCCAGTCGGAGAGGGTCTAGGTGATGGAGTTTCGTTGAAGCCCCCTGGGGTTGTTGATGCGGTCGATCATATTCTTGGTGATAATCTACTCGGAAACTAAGAAAGGGTGCATCATCCGCCAGCACCAAGGCTTCGTGATAACTACCGGGTAGACTAAAATACAGCTGAATCTGAGGGGCCTATTTTTCTACCACCTCTACCTCCAGGGCATGCATTTTTGGTAATCATTAGTCTGATGCGAATGCTTACAACATGAGGGTTGTTTGCTAGTCTAACTTCGGAAGATCCACATTGTCACATAGATAAATTGAGAAGTGTCTGCAAGATTTGTGTGAGGCAACCAGAATTGGATATGGATGTTATAGGTTTGTGAGTCTTCCCTCTATCATTGACTAGTGATGCTACAGTGTGGGTTTCAAAGCTTCCATACAATTCAATTCATACATGGGATCAATTGCATAAGGTGTTCATGGCGAAGTATTTTCCTGTTTCTAAGAAGTTGAATCACAAGGATGAATTGAATAACATCGTAGAACTACATGGAGAGTCCGTAAGCAGTTCATGGGATAGGTTCACTATGTTCATTAGAAGTGTTGCTAATCACAACATTGAAGATGAGTCACTGAAGGAGTATTTCTACCGAGGACAGGATAACGATGGATAGGTTGTGCTTGATACTATTGCTGGAGGATCATATGGTGAGTGCACTTTTGAGGAGATTGCTGAAAAATTGGAGAAGATTTCTCAAAATAATAAGGAATGGAGCACTAGAAAGGCTAATGCTTGAAGGAACACGTTCGCGGTCCAAACTGCTCCAAATCAAGCAAATGATGACATTCGTGAAGAGATGGTTCAAATGAGGACAAAATTGGGTTTGGTATTAAAGTATGTGAGTGTAGATGCAGAAAAGGTGAATACGGTAAACTACCTAACTAGAGCTCCACCACCACCAGTTGAGGAGTGTTACTATGAGGAAGATGCATATTTTGTGAATGATCAGACGGTGGGTTTACGGAGCAATGCCCAAGGTTCCAACTCGGATAAGTGGCACCAAGGTCAAGGAAATCAAGGTCTAAACTATGGCAACTACAACTGTGAGGGAAACTATGTTCGGGATGGGAACTACAATCGTAATAACAACTATAACCGAAACAACTATGGAAATAAGAATGATCGAGGTGGGCCCTATGTTCCACCTGGTAGAGAATCTGGTAATTGAAAAGTTGGTGGTAGTATGTCGGGTATTGAGGATATGATACAAAAGATGATGAAGAGGTTTGATGCAACTGATGAGAATGTGAAAGAGATACGAATTGACTTGTCTGGAATTGGTCAAAAAGTTGATGCTCATGTTGTGTCAATCAAGCAACTCGAGCAACAGTTTAGTCAGTTGTCCTCTATTGTGAACCCACATCAGCCTGGCACAATTCCTAGCAACACCATCCAGAATCCGAAGAATGATGGGCATTGTATGGCAGTCACTACTCTCGGAGGTAAATAGACCATTGATCCCCCTATGCTTTCTGAGGTTGAAGTTGTGAAAGAAAAAGATGCCGATAAGATTGAGGTTACTGGAGAGTCAAAAAATGCTACAGAGAAATAAGTGGAAGTGACCCAAGAAGTTGTTCCCATGCCTAGACCTCCACCTCTATTCCCACAGAGATTGGTAAAGAAGACTGAAGAAGGAAAATACCGCAGGTTCCTAAATATGTTGAAACAACTTTCCTTCAATGTTCCGTTGATAGAAGCTTTGGAGCAAATGCCTGGGTATGAAAGTTCATGAAGAATTGGGTGACCAAAAACAGGGCTGTCAGTTTCGAGGATGATGAAAGGTTACAACATTGTAGTGCCATTGCTACGCGGTAACTAGTGCAAAAGAAAGAGGATCCAGGAGCTTTCATTATTTCTTGCACCATTGGGATGTTGCATTTTGCAAAGCCTTTGTGTGATTTGGGTGCCTGAATTAATCTGATGCCATTGTCTATCTACAAGAAGTTGGGTTTAGGGGCTCCAAAACCGACTGTAATGCGTCTACTCATGGCTGATAGAACTGTGAAGAATCCTATTGGTGTTCCCAAGATGTCCTTGTGAAAGTGGAGTCATTTATTTTTCTAGTGAATTTTGTGATACTTGACTGTGAAGTTGATTCTGAGGTTCCCATCATCTTAGGGAGACCATTCCTTGCTATTGGCCGTGCCTTAGTCGATATATAGAGAGGGCAGCTGAAGTTCTGACTGAATAATGAAGAGGTAACTTTTAATATCTCTAGGTCAATAAAGAACGAAAGCGATCTCAAGTCACTATCGGTGGTGAATCATATTGTGGAGCGAGGTTCTGAAGTGTCTATTGAAGAGAGGTTGGGTGTTGATGCACTGGCAGCAGTAATGCTGAATTTTGACGGCGATGGTATTGAAGACTATGCTGAATTAGTTGCCGCACTTAATAGGTTTGAATTCTATTCCAAACCAAAAATATTGGAGCTAGATATGAAGAAGCGCAACTCTCCACCCGTAAAACCGTTTGTGGAAGAAACTCCAAAATTTGAGATCAAGGCTCTGTCATCGCATTTGAGGAATGTATTCTTGGAGAAAGATGGCACTTTACCGGTAATCATTGCGGCCTATTTGAGTGACGTACAAGTAGAGGCATTGGTTTCTGTGCTGAAGAGGTTCCAGAGGGCTATTGGATGGACTATTGCGGACATTATTGGGATTCCTCCTGACATTTGTTCTCATAAAATCCAACTCATGCCTGACAACAAGCCAAGTATTGAGCACCAAAGGACACTGAATCCACCTATGCAAGAGGTAGTAAAAAAGGAAATTATTGAATGGTTGGATGCTGGAGTCATATACCCCTTTGCAGATAGTAGTTGGGTCTGCCATGTTCAGTGTGTACCTAAGAAAGGTGGGATTGTTGTGGTTCCTAATACGAAAAATGAGCTTGTTCCAATGAGGCCACTGACTTGATGGAGAGTTTGCATGGACTATCGCAAGCTTAATGCTTGGACAGAAAAAGATCACTTCCTGATGCCGTTCATGGATCAGATGCTAGGTTATCTTGCTGAGAAGGGTTGGTATTTCTTTCTTGATGGGTATTCAGGCTACAATAAAATCTCCATAGCTCCGGAAAACCAAGACAAGACCACGTTCACTTGTCCTTATGGGACTTTCACCTTTAATAGCATGCCATTTGGGTTGTGTAATGCACCAGCGACCTTTCAACAATGCATGATGTCGATATTTTTTCAGATATGGTGGAGAAAACTATTGATGTATTTATGGATGATTTCTCTGTGGTAGGTGACTCGTTTGATGGTTGTTTGATTCATCTGGCCGAGGTACTAAAACGGTGTGAAGAGTGTAATTTTGTGCTCAATTGGGAAAAGTATCACTTCATGGTGAAAGAGGGTATTGTTCTGGGTCATCGAATATGTGAGAAGGGTATTGAGGTTGATAGAGCTAAAGTTGAGGTAGTAGAAAAGCTTCCACCACCTATCTCTTTTAAAGGTGTTAGAAATTTTCTTGGGCATGTAGGTTCTTACCGGAGGTTTATCAAAGATTTCTCTAAAATTGCACACTCTTTATGCAAACTACTCGAAAGGGAGGTATAACTTCCACCACCTATGATCATATCAAGTAAATAAAATTACAAATGAAGAAACAACACTACATCAAAATATTATAAAAGGATGAGAAATGAGAAAAAGTCACCTAACAAACTGATATGATGTCAAAAGGAATGACTAAATCAATTATGCACATAAAAAATCAATTGAAAAAAAACATAATCGTGTCATACCAACCAAAGGAATATTTTTGTCAAAAAAAAATTCTTCCTACTAAATTGTAATAAAAAAAAATCATTCTACAATCTTTGAAAATTGGCAATACTTGATATGAATTTATACAAATATATTGTTGCAATGCAATTAAGTTGGCAGCACAAAGGGTAGAAATGTTTTCTTAAATATCTAGTACATTAAGTGGTATTTTAATAAGTGTAGACAAAAAGACTTAGCTATCTATACCACCTTAAAAGCATGAACAATTGAATGTTGAATTACTGTAATACCCCATTTAAAACTACTGAATTTATTTTATTTATTAATTATATTATATTAAAAGTAGATACATTTTTCACATTAAAGGATTGTGATTTTTTCAAAGATTTGTGACTTTTCCGAAGGGATGTGACTTTTTTGACGAGTTATGACATTTTCGATGAGTTGTGACTTTTTCGAAGGGTTGTTATTTTTCAATAGGATTGTGACCTTTCCAAATGATTGTGACTTTTTCAATAACTTGTGTCTTTTCGAAAGGGTTGTGACTTTTATGATGAGCAGTAACTTTTTCGAAAGGTTTTAACTTTTTTGTTAAGGCACAATTAGCGCTTATTCATAAACTACAATTTTTTAAGTTTTCTACTCTTCTTCTTCTTCTAAAAAAAATATCAAGGGTTATTTGCAACTGTTGATGAAGTTCAAATTTCAATGAAATTCAAGGTACCTCATAAGAAAGAGTTGGTGAACAAATTATAGCAAATCATTCATCAATTCACACTCATAGTTTTTGTTATGATTTTCATGAGTTAACATTGACGAAAAGTTGTGGGAAAGACAATAATAATAATAAACAAATGTAAAAAAAGTCACATGATTTGGGTAAAATATTTCTTCTTTCTTCTTTCATTTTTTATTTTCTTACCCTCAAACGAAGGAGTTTCTTTCTAATTTTACCAAAACAACGGGCATCATTGTAGTCCACTGAATTATTAATTTTGATGTTAAATCCACTATTTCAAAAATTGATTTTCACTTTTGCTTATAATATGATAATATAGTCATGATAATAATTATTTTTAATAGATATGTAAGTAAAAATGAACGGAGAAAGAAAAGTGTTGGTGGCAAGATATTTCAATCAAATGAAACATTATAGTGAATATAGCATGAACATATAGTTTCGTCTTCTCTCTTCATTGGCTATGTATTGTGCCATATATTTTTTCTTTTTCATATTTATATTGACTATGAAAATTTTAAAGTATGAATTTCCTGTTATTTAGTGTTCATTTTAATTTGAGAAAATGTTATGTCACAAGATACACTCCTTGATAGCTATATCAAAATAGATAAGAAAATAGTGATTGATCATAAAATATTCTTAAAATCAAATTAAAGATTCTATGAATAATACTTCAAATTTTATTCATCAATTAATTTTTATTGTTGAAAAAGTTTAATATTTTATATCATGATACAACTTCTATAAGATACTAGATACTTTCATTAGACAACAACTATATGATATGTATGCAGCAGAAAAAAGAATAAGACTAATTTTACAAAGATAAGGTAGAAACTTAAACAAATTAAATATTTTTCACCAAAGCTGATGTTGTTCATATATAAAACAAAGTATTTGTCAAGCTAAATATTTGACATACACTTAAATCTCTATCTAACCATCATTCGTTGTAACAACAAAATACCTTCTTCTTTTTTTTATAAAATTACCTCTCTATAATAGTCTTACTCAAATATTAATTGAGTAATAATATTTTGTAAAAGATAGATTACGTATAAAGATAAAATATTGAAATATTTATGGTAATCATTATTAGTGTCATGCACATATTCAAGTATGAATAATTAAATGAATAATTTTACTGAAATGGTGTCCATAATTTATGTTCATAACCTCAAGAGGAAAGACTATTGGTGACTTTTTTTGTATTGATATATTTTTTTTTAAATTTTGTTGGTTAGATTTTTTTACAAAATTGAGTGAAGTAAAAATAATACTACTAAAGAAATATAACTTTCTCCTCATAGTTAAACTTTGAATGTATTTTGAAATGTTTTAATAATATCTGGTTATTCTGATCTCAAAATACAAGTAACTCTATGACTATCTATATTAATAATTTAAAAGCATTTGTCCTATGTTCTTTAAATTATAATTATTTAATAATATAAATATAACTTTACAACATCGTTTACTATATATACACTACTCACGTGGCGGGAGAGTGTGTACAAACACAACAAACTTGGGTGGTTGAAGGTGACACATTAGCATAAAAGGTGCACAGAAATACGAAAAAACTGAGTTCAGGGGGGTAATAGGATCTTAGTTAAGATTATGTGTGTCTCTGGGATTTCGGTCATAGTCTAGGGGGTACTTATGACTTATCCCTTATTAAAATATATTACTCAAAAAAGTACTTCTATTTTTGTTTATTTATAAGTTTATCATCAAGAATTTCAATAAGAGTAGATGAAAACACTTGATTACAATATTATTTGTTTACTGCACGATAAAGTACCATTTACTTTTTTATATGTTTATCTTGAAGATTTATGTCTCTATGGAATAATATTTATTAGTAAGAAATAGTCATTTGGTTATACCAAAATATTATAGGTTAAATCATGTACAAAACTCAAGATTTGCAGACGAACTTTTTAATTTGCACTTTTATTTGTTATTGTTTAAGAAATAAGTTAGTCTTAGGGGGTATAAAAGTACATTTTTTATGACTATGTAATTAAACTTTTTAACCTAATGATTCCTTGCTTAACCACCCTTTATGTAATTTAAATACTATTATTAAATAAAATATTTAATTAGAAATTACTTGAATGAAGTAAAAAAGTCAATACACATTCATGTATTTAAAATAATATAGTATGTATTTATGGAGAAGGGGCTAAAATGATCTCAACTATTTGAAATGGTACAAAATTATCCTTCATCCACCTTTCGGCCCCCAAATACCTTGACATCAACCTTTTGGCTCAAGCATACCCTTATTTATGATTGCCCACACTCATAAGATTTATGGAGGGTAAATTTAAAAGAAATCTCATAGTTTAAGGGAAGTTTAGGCCCTTCTCCGTTAAAATATTTGGAATTACTTAATATATGAGATCGTATGTTTGGCCTGATTTTGAGTTTTATCGTAAGAAATGTAAAAGAAATCTGTACTATCTATACTCACCTCTCCCCCCCACCCTCCCAATAACTTCATCTCCCCACTTTTTTTTTCTTGGATCATGTCCACCATTTTAATTATTTTTTCTGTAACACCCCCAATTTAGAAAGGATAAGGATTTAAGTTTTTCAAAAGTTGTAGGTGCCCCTACAGAGGCCATCTACAGACCGTAGGTTTAACCACAGATGTAGGTGGGGTCCGTGGATAGCCACCTGCAGCCTGCCCAAAACATTTCAGACAAGGCACAACCCACAGCCGGACCTACGGACGGTAGGTTAGACCACGTGCTGTGGTCCAAGTGCGTGAATCGTGACCCTAAAACCCATTCTCCGAAGCCAAATGACGAGGTCACAAGACGGGCCATAGGTCCATCCACGGTCCGTCAGTCAAGCCCGTCGTTGGCCCCGACAACTTTTAAGTCACGGGTCATTTCATCTTTTTCCCTATGCGTTGGGCACCTAAACTACGTTGTTTAAACCCTAAACTACTTAGTTTTGGTTAGTTTGGCCTAGTAACTTAATCAAAACTTACCCTAGTCGACCATTCTCCTAAATTCATAAAAACATAGAACAAAAAGGGAAGAATCAGGCAATAGCTTTCTCAAGAACATGCAACATGTTTTCTTCAGTTCCAACACCAAAATCAAAAGTTTTCTCCGTGGAATTCGTCACCAGGTATGTGGGATTTCACTAGTTGGTTCCTTTCACCCATTATGTTCGAAGAATTTAATCAGATTCTTGATTCCCTTTATATTGTTTAGACCTAGGGTTTCTTGAACATTAGGGAATTGTTGTGATTTAGTTGTTGTAGTGCTCTTATTTAGATTATCATGTTTTCGTAACAATGTTGCTTAGATTCTTGCATGAAACTCAGAACCGTACTTGTGTAGATTCATTTAGTTCATGAATTACAATAACAAGGAAAAATACACAGATACATATATGCTTCAGATTTCAAATATTCCATTATCAGTACTTTATTGTTGCATTTTTAGTTACCATGTCATAATATTGAGCTATCCAGTATATTTCAGTTATGTTGTATTGTACACATTTCCTGTTAGGAGTAGGCTTAACACCAATTTGGACTAGGTTAAGTCACCCTTATAATCCCAGAACTACGTGCCCCCGTAGGTTTATAAGTCCCCTCTGTGGGCATCACATATTAGTGATAATGCCAATCATGCCTTCATACCCTTGGCAAGGTATATTGGGTCCTCTCGATTGGGTGTATATATCGGACTCCACATTTAAGGCACGTGGTTTTATGTCGGTTAATAGTAGCTCCCACATTCAGACTTTAGTCCATTGACCAGGTTACCAGTTATATTTCAGTATTCACTCTCACCATGTTATGTACTTGGTCATTGCATTCAGTTTAGTTCATACTAAGTATATTTCAGTATCTTCATCATGTTTAGATTATATCATTGTTTAGTATACTTCATTCAGTTATATGCTGTTGAACTATATCCTATCATGCATGCTAAGTTCCTTTCAAGTACTGATGCATACTCTGCACTACATCATTTTGTTATGTAGGTTCAGGTCCTCAGCATTCAGATTACGTGTAGATCGGTTCCTGATCCGTATCGGTGGTGAGTCCTCATTCTTCGAGGACGATAGACTTGTTCTTTTACATTCAGTCTTTCAATTCAAGTTTCAGTTTTGTTAGAGTTAGGTGGGGCATGTCCCAACATCTCTAGTCAGTTAGAGGCTTATTTCAGACATAGTTTTTTATTCAACTTTAGCTTGGAGTGAATGTTTAGTATCATTAACTCTTACTCAGTGTTTATGTATTCAGACTAGTATTAAGTATTCCCCATAATTCATTTTATCTTATGATTTAAGCTTCTGCATAGTATCTGTTGTTCAGTTGTTTAAGTATGCGTATGATATGCTAGCTCAGGGTTAGCTTGGGTTCACTCATGATCCTAGGTCCCGTGTTTACGTCATGGGGTAGCCTCGGGGAGTGACAAACTTGGTATCAGAGTATTAGATTTAAGAGTCCTAGGATGTCTAAAAAGCTACACTAAGTAGAGTCCATTTCATGAGTATGAAGCGCGCCACACCTATGAGGGGGAGTCTACAAAGTGTTTTAGGAAAACAACTTCACTTTCTTGTTATTCTTATCGTGTGTGGGTATGATCTCCTTTCTAAGTCAACGTTATGCGTTTCAGATCATGCCTCCTCGTAGAGCATATGCAAGGAATACTAATGCCTGTAATGCTGAAACAATTCCTCCAGTCCTAGACCATGAGGTTTTGAATGCTGAGTTTCAGAATGCTATTCAATATTTGGCTAAGAGTGTAGCCAACCAAAACAATCAGTAGGTTTCACAAATACTAATGGTGGATCAGTGGCAGCTAAAGTCTGTGATTTTGTTAGAATAAATCCGCTTGAGTTTCTAGGGTCGCAATTTGGTGAAGACCCCTAGAACTTTATTGATGAGGTCTAGAAGATCCTTAGAGTGATGCAAGTGATTGGAAATGATAGGGTATAGTTGGCGTCCTACCAGCTTAAGGATGTGGTGCACATATGGTTCATGCAGTCGTAGGAAAACAGGGGTGATAATGCAGCTCATGTGTCTTGGGTGTGTTTTGCTGAAGCTTTTCTGGACATGTTCTTCCCAAGAGAGTTGAGGAAGGCTAAAGGCTCAGGAATTTATGAATTTGACACAAGGTTTGATGTCAGTCCAAGAGTACAGACTTAAGTTCACCTAGCTCTCCAGGTATGCTCCACATATGGTTGTCGATCCTAGGGCAGTTCCTATTTGGGGTATCTTACTTGGTGAAGACAGTGAAAAAATGCTATGTTTTTTGAGGATATGAATATCTCTATGCTCATGACTCATGCTCAGCAGGTTGAGGGAGATAAGCTTAGAGAACTAGCTAAGGACAAGAAAAAGGCTAGAACAGGGAACTATGAGTACTCTCAACAGAAATCAGGTGGTGGAAATCGCTCACAGTTTCAGCAAAGGTCTTCAGCTCCAGCACCTTCATCAACTAGTGCTCCATCCCCCAGGTTTTGACAGGATCACAAAGGTAGGGCATCAGGCTCTAATCTCAGGGAAGTGTTTCAGGTAACATCACCTATCCAACTTGTCCAAAGTTTGGTAAGAACCACTTCGGCGAGTGTCTTGAAGGCAAGGAATGATGTTTTGGTTGTGGTTAGACTGGTCACAGGTTGAGAGATTTGCCTTCTTCTAAATAGGGACAAGGAGGTAACAATAGTAGGGCTCAGTCTTCAGTTCCAACAGCCCAGTAGGTCGCCCAACTCAGCAGGGTGCTTTATTTGGTACAGGTGGCGGTTAGCGCCATAACAAGTTGTATGCTCTACAGGCTCACCAAGACCAGGAAGATTCTCCTGATTTGGTCACTAGTACGTTAATAGTCTTTCACTTAGATGTTTATGCTTTGCTCGATCCTGGGGCTACACTTTCCTTTGTAACTTCATATATAACAGTGAACTTCAATGACAGTCTAGAAACTATCTCAGAATCCTTCTCGGTCTCTACTCCAGTTGGTGATGCAGTCATAGTTAGACGGGGATACAGAAATTGCCCTATCAAAGTCTCTCAGAAAATGTCACCTCAGTAGATCTTGTAAAGTTAGAAATGGTAGACTTTGATATCATTCTAGGCATGGATTGGTTACATTCCTGTTATGCCTCAGTCGATTGTAGAACTAAGATCATGTGTTTTCAGTTTCCAAACAAACCAATCTTAGAATGAAAGGGTCGTAGCTCAGTGCCTATGGGTCGATTTTATTTACTACCTTAATGCAATAAAGACTATTTTTAAAGGGTACATCTACAATCTAGTTAGAGTGAAGGATTTAAGCTTCGAAACCCCAGCTCTTGAGTTATTCCCAATTATAAATGAGTTTCTCGAAGTGTTTCTAGATGATCTTCCTGGAGTTCCTCCCAAAGGTAAATCGACTTCCGAATTGATCTCCTTACAGATACCTAGCCTATTTCTATTCCTCCGTACAAAATGGCTCCAGCTGAGCTTATGGAATTGAAAGAGCAGGTGAAAGACCTTCTAGATAAGGGCTTCATCGGACCCACTATTTCCCCATGGGGTGCTCTAGTGTTGTTTGTGAAAAAGAAAGATGGTTCTCTCAAGATGTACATTGACTATTAGTAGTTGAACAAAGTCAAAATCAAGATTAAGTACCATATCCCCAGGATTGATGACTTGTTCGACCAACTTCAGGGTGCTAGTCATTTTTCGATGGTGGATCTCAGATCCGATTATCATCAACTTAGAGTCAGAGATAGTGACATCCCGAAAATAGCCTTCAGAACTCGATATGGTCATTATGAATTTGTAGTTATGTCATTTGAACTAACCAATGCTCCTGCATCTTTCATGGATTTAATGAACAGGGTGTTCAAGCAGTATTTGGACTTGTTCGTTATCATCTTTATTGATGATATCCTCATATACTCTAGGAATGAGGAAGAACATGTGACTCATTTGAGGGTCGTCCTACAAACTCTCAAAGATCGCCAGATTTTTGGTATGTTCAACAAATGCAAGTTTTGTTTACAATCAATTGCTTTCCTTGGGCATATACTGTCTGCGGAAGGGATCCGATTGGATTCTCAGAAAATAGAGGCAGTGAAACAATGGCCAAGACCCACCTCTGCTATAGATATCAGAAGTTTCTTAGGTTTAGCCGGTTACTACTGAAGTTCATAGAAGGATTCTCAACCATAGCTTCTCCATTGACTTAGTTGGCTCAGAAAAGGCTAAGTTTCAGTGGTCAGATGAGTGTGAGAAGAGCTTCTTTGAACTGAAAACTAGGTTGACTATAAATCTTGTTTTGACTCTACTAGAGGGTTCAGACGATTATGTGATCTATTGTGATGCATCCAGAGTCGGCCTAGGTTGCGTGTAGATGTAGCGAGGGAAGGTTATAGCTTATGCTTCTAGACAGCTTAAGGTGAATGAGAAGAACTATCCGACTCATGACCTAGAGCTTTGAGCTGTAGTATTTCCCCTAAAGATTTAGAGACATTACTGGTATTGCATTCACGTAGATGTGTTCACAGACCATAAGAGCCTTTAGTATGTGTTCACCCAGAAAAATTTGAACCTTCGCTAGATGAGATGGCTTGAATTCCTCAAGGACTATACATGAATGTGCTTTACCATCCAGGTAAGGCCAACATAGTAGTTGATGCTCTTAGTAGACTATCTATGGGTAGTGTAGCACATGTTGAGGAAGAAAGGAAGGAATTACCAAAAGTTGTTCACCATCTTGCTCGCTTAGTATTTTGCCTTATGATCATATGAGATGATGGTGTGATAGTTCAGAATGGGTCAGAATATTCATTGGTGAAGGAGGTTAAGGAAAAATAAGACAAGTGACCCTATATTGCTTCAATTGAAGGGTGCAGTACATCACTAGAAAGTTGAGGTTTTCTCCCAAGGGGGAGATCATGTGCTTCGCTACCAAGGTTATTTATGTGTTCCTAAGGTGGGTGAGTTTAGACAGAAGATTCATACAAAAGCCCATAACTCCAGATATTCTATTCATCCAGGTGCCACTAAGATGTACCGTGATCTGCGGGATGTCTTTTAGTGGAATGACTTGAAAAAGGATATAGCAGATTTCGTGGCTAACTACCCTAATTGTCAACAGATGAAGGTGGAACATCAGGAGGTAAGACTCAAGAGATTAACATTCCTACATGGAAGTGGGATGTAATAAACATAGATTTCATTACGAGTTTACCTCGTACTCGGAGATAACATGAATCCATTTGGGTAATAATAGATAAAGTTACTAAGTCCGCTCATTTCTTGGTTGTCAAGACTACAGATTCGGCGGAGGACTACACAAAACTTGACATTAATGAGATAGTCAGGTTGCATGGGGTTTCTTTGTCTATTGTCTCAGATAGAGGTCCTAAAATCACCTCTCATTTCTGGTAGTCATTTTAGAAAGATCTTGGTACTCAGATAAATATCTGCCTAGCATTTCATCCACAGACAGATGGCCAGGCAGAGCATACCATTTAGACTTTAGAGGACATGTTGAGATCTTGTGGGATCGATTTCAAGGGAAGTTGGGATGATCAGCTACCTCTCATAGACTTTGCCTACAATAACAGCTACCATTCCAGTATACAGATGACCCCTTTTGAGGCATTATATGGGTGTAGGTGCAGATCTCCAGTTTGTTGGTTTAAAGTAGGTGAAGGAGCCTTGATAGGGCCAGATTTAATTCATGATGCAATGGAAAAATTTAAGCTCATCAAAGATAGACTTAAGACAGCCTAGTGTCGTCAGAATTCCTATGTTTATGTAAGGAGAAGGGACTTAGAATTCCAAATTGATGATTGGTTTTTCTGAAAGTATCCCCTATGAAAGGGGTAATGAGATTCGGCAAGAAAGAGAAACTCAACCTTAGATATGTGCCCTTACAGGATCTTGAAAATGGTGGGTAAAATGGCTTATGAGTTAGAGTTGCCAGCAAAACAAGAAGCAATCCATCCAGTCTTTCACATTTCCTTATTGAAGAAGTGTGTGGGTGCTCTAGCATCTATTGTACCATTAAAAAGTGTGGCTGTGAAGGATAGCTCACTTACGAAGAGGTGCCAGTTGAAATTCTTGATCGTCAAGTTTGAAGGTTGAGAAACGAAGAAGTCGCTTCAGTTAAGGTCTTGTGGAGGAGTCAGTCCGTAGAGGAAGCTACTCGGGAAGTAGAAGCAGCCATGAAGGCCAATTATCCTCATCTCTTTCCCTCCGATTCTATTCCAGCTTGAGGTAATAGTTCCTCTCCAGTCTCTCAGTTTATTCTGGCATAAATTTAGTCTTAGTGTCTTGTTCCTTCAGTTAGTCTTTCTTTTTCACTATATTTTCATGTTCTTGGAACTTTGTTTAGTCAGATGTCAGTTTCAGTACTTAGTGGTAGGGTTTGCAGCTTTTTCCCTCATTTTTCAACTAGTTTAGACTTCATTCGAGGAAGAATGTTGTCACGTCCCGAGACTACACCCCGGACATGGCTGGCATTCGAGAATCATTGATAGCCCCAAGCGAACCCTTGGCCTTGCTTACTTGTTCAGCGGAAGACTTAACTTAAATCTCAAAACATAACTTTTAAAGAGATATAAAACTTAGCCAAAATGGCAACTGAAGTCTTTAAACAACATCTGAATGATAATGTAAAGACAACAGAACTACTAACTATCTATGAATCCTCTAAAACAAGGAGGGATGTCGGGACAAGACCCCTGATCATGCTAACAATAAAATACTGAAAGCAAAGTAAAGAGAGTCCTCTAGAATGTAAGGAGGCTCACCAACAAACTCTGAGTGCTCAGCTAGAACAACGAGGCACTGCGTGCTGATCCTATTTACCTGCGTCTGCATCATAATACGATACAGGCTGACTGTCATTAGTACATTGAATGTACGAGTATGCAAGTTGTAATGCTAAACAAACATAGGCTTGAAAAGATTCTGAAAGAAACAATTATCTTGGCTCTTCTCAACTCATGAATAACTTAACTTAATATAAAACAATGAAACACATGCAATATATGAAAATCTTTATAAAACGGTAAAAGCAACTTCGCTCGTTAAAGAAAATGCATAACAAACTCAACTTTATTCATAAAACAAAGAAATATAGTTTCTGTGGGAGTTTCTCTAACCGACAACCACCATTATGAGCCTAAGGGGTGATACATCGTCTTGCCCAAATTGCTAGAACTGTCCTATACTTTCCCATCATATAGAACGCTTAACTTAGTGGATCCACTAGTCTATGCTAAAAGAATCTTAAGGAGTCATTTAAAAAGTATGATCCTTTACTACCCATGATGGCTACATAGTTTATGGAGACTTGAGTTAATATGAACTCGCATCCCCATATCGATGCTCAATACTACTCCCAAAATATACTTAGCTCATATGTTTTTAAAAGAAACTTATTTCTTTTGTTTGAGATAATTACTCAAAACTTAGCTTTGAAGCTCTCTTGGAATCGATGTTCCCTTTCTTTCTCAATTATGAAAACATTTTTAAAGTCTTGGGAATACTTAGTTCCCTTATAGATTTTTGAGAAATGAACTCAACTCTTTGCTCTTTGCTTAACTCGAAACCTAAGTCTTAAAACGAAGTAAAAATGTTTGTGAAAGACTTTTGAAAAATTTATAAACTACTCTTAACTTCACTTGACTTGGCTCTTAACTTTACTTGACTTGACTTTTAACTTTCCTTGAATTGAATTATGGTTTCAAGGATTGTGATTTGTGATAGGAAAGATCTCATGATGTTTAGGAGTGTTTGTAGATAGCTATACATGAGAAAAGATCAAGAAATCACCATCTTGCAACAAGTCCATGACGCGGAGTTTCATTTAAATATTTGGTCGCGAAAATTAATTTTGGGACAGAGGAGTCCGTGTCCTAACCACGAAGTGGAGATGACTTTTACTCAGCGAGGCAAAAAGTCCACGCCGCGGACTTGCGTGCCAAAACCTGCTCAACTTTTCCTTCTTCGTTTTCCAGCCCCAATTCACCTAAACTCGACTAATTGTCTCAAATTCATTTTAGATTCAGATACCCAGCATATGTACTCAAGAACCTAACTCAAAACAACTCTAAAACTTAAAATAAAGATCTCAAAAACTCCTCAATTCAGCCCAATTGAAGAACGACATTCAAATTCAAGAATACATATCAAGAACATCAACTTTCAAACTGTCTTAGGACGAATTTCACTGAACTATGCATGTTTGGCGCGTGGGTGAACGAACCCAACGCTATGAAAAACTCACATACCATGTAGGATCAATTCCTTGGTGAAATCCACAACCAAAATCGATCGTTTTTGGCGAGTCTTGTTTTTTTTCTTCTCATTTCTCTTCCTTCCTCTTTTCTCCAAGCCCTAGCATGAAACTTCAACTTTTCTAAACTAGATAAAATCTGATTTTTACCCCAATTAACTCCTAAAAACGAATTATAATAATTAGGTAAGGAAAAGACTAAATTACCCTTCCCAATCCGGATTAGGCTTTCCTTATTCAAACAGCCCAACTTCCAAAGGGCATAACTCACTCATACTAACTCGAAATCGCGCAAACTCAGCGGAGTTGGAAAGGTTATTCAAAGATATTTCCAACCATATCTAGCAATACACCTGACTCATCCTGATATAGGAGTTATGGCCGTTTGCAGTTGACCAAAACTCAACTTTTTTGAACTTAACAAAATTTCCAGATTTTCATTCTTTCCAAAAATAACTATTTCCAATAATTAGCTTCTTCGTAGTTATTTCAAATTGCGAGGTGTTACAATATCTCCCCCTTGGGAACATTCATCCTCGAATGAGATTACTCTTACTAAGCTAAGGGTGGTAATATCAAGTTAGAACACCCAACAAGCTAATGCAAACAAACAACATGCTCACTCATAATTTAAAGAGTACTAAGAAGAGAATTAGTATCTTGGTCTGCACTTTCTCTGGATTCAAAGAGATGTGGATATCTCTTCTTCATATCCTCCTCAGCCTCCCAAGTAGCTTCCTCAACAAATTAGTTCCTCCAAAGGACTTTGACTGATGCTACCTCTTTTGTTCTCAACTTCCGAACTTGGCGATCTAGAATCTGAACTGGAATCTCTTCATAAGATAAACTATCTTTGATCCCAATATCTTCAGTTGGCATGATCAACGGAGGATCGCCCATGCACTTTTTCAACATAGAGACATGGAAAACTGGATGAACCGTGGCTAACTCTTGTGGTAGCTCCAACTTATAAGCTACTTTGTCAATCCTCTTGGCTATTCGATAAGGTCCAATATACCAGGGACTAAGCTTCCCCTTCTTACCAAACCTCATAACACCCTTCATGGGTGAAAATTTAAGATATACCCAATCATCTACTTCAAACTCTAACTCACTTCTCCTAACATCAGTGTAGGATTTCTAACGACTCTGTGCCGTTTTCAACATCTCTTGAATCACTTTCACTTTCTCCATTGCTTGATGCACTAAATCTGGTTCTATCAACCCAGCTTCACCAACTTCAAACCATCCAATAGGAGATCTGTATCTTCTCCCATAAAGAGCTTCATAAGTACCTATTTGGATGCTAGAGTGGTAACTATTGTTGTAAGCAAACTCGATGAGAGGTAGGTGATCATCCCTATTACTATTGAAATCGGTTACGTACGCCCTCAACATATCCTCTAGGGTCTGAATGGTGCGCACTCCTTGCCCATCAGTCTAAGGATGAAAAGCAGTACTCAAGTTCACCTTTGAACCCCAGCCTTTCTAAAAAGACTTCCAAAACTGTGTAGTAAATTGCGCACCTCTATCTGAAATAATGGAGACCGAAACCCCTTGAAGTCTTACCACTTCTTGAATATATAGCTTAGCATAATCTTCTACTTAATGGGTAGTCTTCACTGGAAAAAAGTAGGTTGATTTTGTCATTCTATCGACAATCATCTATATGGAATCATGTTACCTGCGAGACCTTGGTAAACCTGTGATGAAATCCATAATAATCATCTCCCACTTCCATTATGGAAGTTCTATATTTTGAGCCAAACCACCGGGCCTTTGGTGCTCTACTTTAACTTGTTGGTATTTCGAACACTTAGCAACAAATTCTGCAATGCCCTTCTTCATGCTATTCCACCAATACACTTCTCACAAGTCACGATACATCTTTGTGGAACCCGGATGAGTGGAATATTTGGAGCTATGAGCTTCCTCCATGATTCTTTCTTGGAGTCCATCCACCATTGGTAGACACAATCTACCTTGATATCTTAATACACTATCTCCCCCTTGTTCAAAAGTTAATACTTTTTTCTTATGAACATTTGTCTTCAATTGAAGTAAAGTTGGGTCTTGGTCTTGCTTCTCTTTCACTTCTGACACTAATGAAGATTCAACCCCATTCATTACCACTACTCCTCCTTCTATGGAATCCATTAGTTGGACTCCTAAGTGTGCAAGTCTATGCACATCTTTCGCTAACTCTCACTTTTCCTCCTCAATATGGGCAGTACTGCCTATAGAAAACTTGCTCAAAGCATCAACAACAACATTAGCCTTACCTGGGTGGTAAAGAATACTCATGTCATAATCCTTGAGTAATTCTAACCACCTCCTTTGTCTGAGATTAAGCTCTTTCTGAGTGAACACATATTGAAGACTCTTGTGATCACTGAATACATTAACATGAACACCATACAAATAATTATGCCATATCTTCAAGGCAAATACCACAGCAGCCAACTCTAAGTCATGGGTAGGGTAGTTCTTCTCATTAACCTTCAACTGTCTGGAGGAATAAGCTATAACCTTGTCATTTTACATTAATACACAACCCAAACCAACTTGAGATGGATCACAATACACCACAAAACCTTGAGTAGCTTTCGGTAAGGTAAAAACTAGGGCAGTAGTTAGCCTCTTTATCAATTCTTGAAAGCTTTTCTCACAAGCTTCAGACCATTGAAACTTTACTTTTTTCTAAGTTAACTTGGTGAAAGGGGACGAAATAAATGATAACCCCTCTACGAACTTTTATAATATCCAACCAATCCCAAGAAACTCTTAATATCAGTTGGAGATGTGGGTCTAGGCCAACTCTGTACTGCCTCAATCTTTTGGGTATCAACTCTAGTTCCATCACCGGAAACTATGTGACCCAAGAATGCCACAAAATCAAGCCAAAACTCACATTTAGAGAACTTAGCATATACCTCCTTATCTTTCAAAGTTTGAAGAACTATTCTGAGATGGCTAGAGTGATCTTCTTCATTCCTTGAATAGATTAGTATTTCATCAATAAATACGATAACAAACATATCGAAATAAGGTTTGAAAACTCTATTCATAAGGTCCATGAACGCTGCAGGTGCATTAGTCAAACCAAACGACATGACCAGAAACTCATAATGACCATAACGGGTCCTGAATGCTATCTTGGGAATATCACACTCCCTTACTTTCAACTGATGTTAGCCAGATCTGAGGTCAATCTTAGAAAAACAAGAAGCACACTGAAGTTGATCGAAAAGATCATCAATTTGAGGAAGAGGATACTTGTTCTTGATGGTAACCTTGTTCAATTGGCGGTAATCTATACACATCCTAAGGGAACCATCTTTCTTTCTCATAAAAAAGACCGGAGTGCCCCAAGGTGAGACACTTGGTAGAATGAAACCCTTATCTAGGAGATCTTTCAACTGCTCTTTAAACTCTTTCAACTCTGATGGTGCTATTCTATATGGTAGAATACATATAGGATGAGTATCTGGAAGAACATCTATACTGAAATCTATCTCTCTCTTAGGAGGGACTCCAGGTAGATCATCTGGAAAGACTTCTGGAAACTCTTTTACAATAGGAACTGACTGAATGGGAGGTATCTCAATACTTGAGTCACTAACTCGGACTAAGTGATAGACACAACCCTTATAAACTAACTTTTTTGCCTTAAGGTACAAAATGAAACTACCCTTAGGCGATGTTGTACTACTTTTCCACTCTAAGACTGGCTCATTAGGAACTTGGAACTTAACAACTCGAGTTCTACAATCAATGGAGGTATAACAGGCATGAATCCAGCCCATACCTAAAATGACATCAAAATCTACCATGTCTAACTCAATCAAATCAGCCATGGTGTCTTTGTGATTGATGTAAATGACACAATCACGATATACGCTCTCAACTACAATAGACTACCCAACAGGTGTAGAAGCACAAAAAGGTCACATAGTTTATTGTTGACACCCAATTTTGACCCTCCACAATATAAATTAATCATCGAGCTTCTTCAATTACAAACGATTTAAAGTTATTAGTTCTATAAAAATTTCAAAAAAGAATAAAAATAAAATAAATATAGTTGGCAAGTCATTTTAAATAGTTTTGACACTTTGTAAATGATATATATATTTTATATAATTACGTGTACAATTAATGTATTTTATGAACATTCAAAAATCCTCTCGAAGAGATTTATTTTTATTTTTATTTTATTAGTGATGGTTGTAATTTTGAATTAATGAGTCTTATGAAATTGAAAATACTTGCAAGTTATTTTAAAAAGATTTTGTCTTTTGTAATAATTTTAAATAATGAATACGTATATTTCTACAATCACATTATTTTATAAATATTTAAAAATCATCAAAAAATATTTTACAATTTTTAGTTAAATATTTTATTAGTTAGTTTGGTTAAATTATGGTCATAATTTTGAGTAATTAATTTATAATTAAGTTAATTATTTTTCGTTAAGATTAAGGAGCTCGTTAATTAATTAATATTAATTCATCTTATTTAATTTTTAATCAAATCTACTAATTGACTCAATTTGGCTAATTCTTTAAAGTTCATGGACCTTGTCCTTCACCCATCTTATCAATTTTTCTTGATAAGACTAGATTCGGGCCATTTTTTTTAGCCCAACACTCTCCAACCTAGTAGCCCAAAACTCAATCCCACTCTTAATTCCCAAGCCCATTCCCATTCCTAATTCCCTAAAGATCCAATCCAAAAACCCATCAGCTCATACGTACAATACTCATTCCACACAATACATACAATATATCCAGACAACAATTCAAAGCGCCCAACAGTAATCAGCAGCGCGACCCCACTGTTGTCACGACCCGAGAGCACCCCCCAAGTCGTAACATGCGTATTCGACCTCTCGGAGGTCTCATACAAGCCCTTAGCATTCATCACATTAGATATGTAAAATAGTGCGGAATTAAAAACTCTTTAAATAAAATCCCATAAGACTCAAAG